>VZTX01001590.1:0-56876 GCA_013400915.1 Pardalotus punctatus
CCCCCCCCAACTATAACACTAAAGTCACAAGTCTGAAAATTAAGCTGCAGCGGGATTTCACGGTCAGGATTTTCCCTTTCTTAGCCAACCATTCCTTTCCTCACAAACAGGAATGCTTTCAGCTTTCAGAGCCAAGCCGGAGAGAAGTGAAAACAGTAAGAGGTATTCACTTGGCTGCATTTCTTTGAGTGTTTCTGGTGCAGGGTTCCCATTACAGCTTGCAAGGAGAAGTGGCAGAAAAACACCGTGTGTACATGGGAAGGGTTGTACTTTCTCTGAACAGACACGTTTCCAGGAGGCGGCAGATGAAAGAACTGGTGGTACTTCAGACAGGGAAAAATAACATCTTGCCAGTTGTGTTTATTTGTAGGGCCCCGTGATTTATGCCTTCCCATTTGTAGAGGGGTTGAGAGAGATGGATCACATGGGCTCTGTTTAGATAATCCCTGAGGAAATTCAGAGTACATCAAGCGGGGAGAGATAGGGTTTATTCTCATAGATGAGAGAGGTTGGGAAATGGCAGGGAGATGTGAGATTTCCTCAAGATCCTGGAATGAAGTTCAAGGCTCCGATTTTCTGAGAAGATTGAGTGTGGGTTGTGAGAATGAAGCAATTAAGATAACAACACAAATAGCTCAGGGTAGGCAAGGATGAACAGTTCCTTGCTGTTATTTACTGGCCCAGTGCAGAGAAAAAACAGGGAGTTACTCCCTCAAAGACCTTTCCCTGTCAAACAGTACAAGGAGAAGATGCAAAACTGTTGCTACAAGCATGAAAGGGGAATCTGTCATCCTCTGACTCACACTCCTGCTCTTTGTTTTCCATAAGGATGCCTCTTTGTAGCATGGTCCCCATCTCAACCCTCTGCACCCTCCTGGATTTAGAACGACTTGCAGAATTCAGCCACTATTGTCTGCATAAAGGCCTGTAAGAACCTAAACAAAACCACCAGCATTTCACACCCTGAAAAAACATCCTTACCACAATTAGAGGAGGCAAGAATTCCACTGCTTTAAAAAAGAAAATGCTTATTGCAAAGACTAGTTCAGTTTACTGATCTGGGGAAACAAAACAAAGAAAAACGCCAAGCTGGATGGGGCTTGGAGCAACCCAGGATAGTGGAAAGTGTCCCTAGATTGGAACTGGATGGTCTTTAAGGTCCCTTCCAACCCAAATCACTCTGTGATACAAAACCAAATCAGCTGTTCAAAGAGGAAACAGCTCAGCAGCCCCAGCACAGGAAATCCCCCTCAGCCTTGAGCTGCAGAGCTTAAGGGCCAGAGGAATCCCTGAGTCTCCAGCACCTGGCACCGTGCTGCCTGGAAAGCTGCTTTAAACACTCGGCATTAGCAGACCTAAGTGCTCTTTAAGCAGTTGCCGGGTTTCACAGCAAGTGCCACGTTTGATCCGTGGCTCGGTGCCTGCTGCTTTGCCATAGGTGCTGATTAAGGAAACGCAGCAGGGAAGGAGCTGCGGCTCCGCAGCACGGGAGGGAAGATGGCATTTGTGTGACAGATGCAGGATGCTGACTGCCCTTCTCCAAGGGCACATCACACAGGAACAGCATGATTTCCCAGACTGTCAGGAGAAAAAGAAAGGGGTAAAAAAAATGACAGGATGCCACTCACCCAGCCAAATCCTCCGTCACTGCGAGAAGCAGCTCCCAGAACCCATTAAAAATAAGCTCTAAGTCCTCGTTTCAGTGGCAAGATTTTTCCATGGTGATCAAACAGTCAGCTCTCCAGGTGATAACAGGCTGCAGGGGAAGCACAACTGCACCTGTGTTAAGGAACAGGCACCAGCCAGGGGAGGCTTTTTCATCTGACAGGAACAAATTGGAGCACTGTGACCTCTAAAAGAGCAGGGAACGACCCCACCGCATCCCTGCCTGCAGCCAGGTCAAGGCAATAGGAAGTGTTAGCAACCCTAATTTGCAGGGCTGGGCACCCCTGCCAGGAGAAAACAGAGCTGAGAGAGTGCTCTGAAGAGTCCAAGCTGCTGCCTTGTCTGCCCAGGGCAGGCAGGATGAAGAGTGGCACTGCTGGAAGTTCACTGCCTTCTTCCCAAACCTCTCTCCTGGATGCTGGTCGGGCTTCCAGCTCATCAGCAGAGTAGGCAGCAGTAGCAGGACTGCTGGTTCGCAGTTGGTTTTAGTTTTTTGGGTTTTAGTAACGTTCTTTGCTCAGCACTTGCTCAGCTCTTCAGGTGAGTTATTTTTGCGTCTCTTCTTCCCAACTGGCTTTTTTTTGGGAACTGCCCTAGACCACGGGGAAAAGCCCCACTAGCTTTTAGTTCAAGGCATTTTAGGGGCTTCATGTCCCCCTTCAAGGTCCTCAACAACTTTGGTGCAGGATCAGTCAGCCCGGGAGCCTGGGGCCTTTGGGATGAAGTCTGACCAGAAGGACAAAGATTCTCTGCCCCAGGTAAACTCTACAGAGGGAGTGAAAAAGCACCTCTTCCCAAAATGGCCCTTTCTTGCACGGGAAATATTGGGGAACGACCTCCCCCATGATCAAGGCACCTCACAGGCTTCTGATTCCACTTCTTGACTTTTCTCTCACTCCCTGATATTTAACCTAAATGTGAAGCAATGTCTAAGGCACAAAATAACCTCTGAACTGTAAGAGCCTCCTTTCTGCACTCATTTCTCAAGGCAGAGAATGAGAGCAAAAGACAAAACCAGGCTTCCCCTTCTACTCAAAATACAACAAAAGCAGCAGACATGGATACAGGATTGTGGGTTTGTGTTATTGCCATCAGAGGAACAAAGCCCAGGCTTTACTCTGGCCTCTGCTCAGCTGGCCACAACACCATACTGAGATTTCCATAATTTTACTTGGGATTTCTGGAAAAACCTTTTGTTGCAGTTTGCTGACCTGGCTCAAGGATGCCACAACACTGAGATTTGGATAAGTGATCTGGCCACATTCACAGGAGCAAAGAAGCAAAATCCCATCCAAGTCCTGGAAGGTTGGGGGAGGTATCAACACACAATCAAAATAATGAATATTTTGAGATAACTTATGAAAGATATGCATCTAAATCAGGAGTGCAGCAGAAAAAAGGGGAATAAAAAAGCAATCTCCATAGGAACAATCCTGCCAACCAGGCAAATATCTCAATGCTTACATAGAAGCTTTGAGTTCCACACACAAAACACCACTGGACACCAATGGGAAGGGTATAGTTCCCATGTTGTATCAATCCCATAGGATGCAATCCTGCCTCCAATGCTTGTGCCAAGCGTTAACAGTGAGCTGTTAAACAGTTGCAGGGTTCCAGCTCTTCTGTGGCTACATTTCAGCCTGGAATCCAACAGAATTTTTACACATGTGTCATTTTACACATCTGAGTACTTAATCCACTGGGAGGAGGTTGGCACACACATCTTTATTCCGTCAGGACAGAAATGTTATCCTGCAGCGATTCATAAAGCACCTGGGAAGGTCAGCTCATGTTTTTAGCAGCTAATTTTGACAACTTCCATCTCTGAGCTATGAGCAGGAATAACAAAACCTCACTTTTATCCAATTTCCCACAATTCAGATAAGACGAAACGTGCACATGAAATTTTCTGCTTCTGATACTGAACACCAAGATAAGCTGAGCAGGAAAGGGTGACAGCAGCTGGAGTCCTCTCCCAGAGCCAGTGCTGGCCTGGGAGCTGAAATCTCCTCCTATGCCAGGAATCTCAAGTCCTACCACCCTCACCATACAGCAGCTCTCTTTAAAACCTTCAGGAAGGGAGAAAAGGGGCAAAAAGCCATGTGTTTTTGAGCACCTCACTTCCAAAATACCAGATTTTCCTTATCGAAGGCAGAAAAAGATTCTCTGTAAATATAAAAGCTTCTGACATTTCAGTTTTGTGCTTTCCTAGCACTGCCAGTCCAATCCCTGAACAAACACCCTCATTCCAGTGCTTTCCCTATGTAAGGCATGAGCAAACTTCACCAGGAATTCAGTCAAACCAAAAAATAAAGCCAGGGCTTTGGTTTCCACGCTACAATCCTGAAATCCAATAACACCTTCCCTACCCCCTCACCTCTCTGCTGCTGAGATTTAACTGAAAAATAGAGCTGTATAGAGGTGGTTTTTTAATACTTTTCCTGGATGGAATTCTATTTGATGCTGTTAAGCTTTGATGACATACCCCAATGACTGGCTTGGAAGAAATCCATTTAGCAAGCTTGCAAATCACGCTGTTTCAGTTCTGTGAGTGCCCATGAGAAATGTGCATTTTCAATCATAAAAGCTGTAGAAACAAAATGGAACTTGGAGACGCAGACAGAAAAATTCCTTATCAAGGCTTGGCTGTGCTCACAGAACATGTGCTTACCATTTCCAACTCCGGAAAACTACTTACAGGAACCTGAAATACAAGACTGGATCCAAAAGTAAGAAATAGATAAATTTCTAGAAGATAGGTTTTGGGGTTTTTTTCATTTTAAAGTCAAAATGGAGACTTAGATAAAAACTAAAGCAACCCTCCCGTCTCCCCCTGGTTTTCCTGGGAATATAAATAATTGTAATATGATCCATGCATGGAGTGCCAGATTTACAGAGGTTTCCTTATGTTTATGTGGCAGGACACCTTGTTTTGGGGACGCCTGGAGGAAGGAAAAGCCAAGAGTTTGCACTTTTTTTCACCTCTCCAAAATGCTCTTTGAATGGGAACAGCAGAGGTTGCAGGGGGGATGAGGGATTAGCAGATCCCACTGCCATCCATGGTGTAATCCCCACCAGCAGCAGATCTTTGAAGCACAGTGCCAGGAACCCAGCAGCTTCCAAAAAGATCAGTCAGTCACGACAAGCTGGGAGAGAACACAACTCAATGGGGAATTGTTAAAACTGACTGAAAATGGTACTCACTGGGCATTTCCTGACATATTTTCCTCAAAATTTCTCCACAATTCAGTCAATGACAATGACACCACCTTTGATTAATTGCAAGAGATGATAATTGGAACAAAATGTGAGATGCTCAACATTGCAGACAATAAAACCCCATGCAGTAATTTTCCTGGGATTATGAGCTGATGGCCTCTCCCACTGGTTGGGCTGCCTCATCCTTTCCTAAACAGTCTCCTTGCCTGTGTATCCATCTGCTGTCTCCCATCCCATCCCCACTCCTCATTTGTCAGCTCTCTGCATGTTCTCAATTCAATTACTGCACTTTGTTTTGCAAAGCACAGTCCTGATCCAGCCTTGCAGCGCTGGGCACAGGAGCAGCTCAGCTGCTCTTTCCACTTCAACAAAGGGTCCCTAAATTATACATCAGCATCCTAAAGCACTCAGGAGACTGACAGAGCCCTGGGAACACAGCTTCAGGAGGGTTTGCTCTTGCAGGAGAGCTGGTCTAAGATGCTCTCGCCCTCCCCACTGCATTTCCTTACCCTCTCACTTTTTCCAGTGCAATCACTTGTAGCAACCTAGCACAGGGTAAAAGAACATTTCCATCATCCCCAGAGCGGCTGCTGCTTGTACGAAGCATTGATTGGGTTAATAGTGGGACTGAAACTGCAGCTCCACAGAGAGCAGCAATGAACACAACTGTGCTGATCCTCATCACAGCACCAGAGCACGGAGAGGCAGCTCCCTGCTGGTGACAAGGGCTGTGGCATCACGTGCTGAAACCCAGCTCCCAAAGATGCCATCTCATAGACTGCATCTTAGGAAGGAGTTCTTCCCTGTGAGGGTGGGGAGGCCCTGGCACAGGGTGCCCACAGGAGCTGTGGCTGCCCCATCCCTGGAAGAGTCCAAGGCCAGGTTGGATGGGGCTTGGAGCAACCTGGGATAGTGGAAAGTGTCCCTGCCCATGGCAGCAGGGTTGGAGCAGGATGGTCTTTAAGGTCCCCTCCAACCTAAACCATTCCATGGTTCTATTATTCTCATTTGTACTTTTTCTTTTTTCTAGTGTGATGTTGCATTTTGGACAAAGCCTGACACTCCTTTACCCCCACCCAAATCTCCTGTTCATGTGTCTGTCACAACAGACGAGCCCAGCTCTGCAAGGTGCTTAAGAGACACCCTTGAAAGCTGAATCCTCGGGATATTACTGACCTTGAAGGGCTGAAGCTCTCTCTTTCCCATTTACCATTGCAGATGCTGCAGCAAATTAACTGAACCTTGTGGTCAATGAGATGAACATAAAGCAAAAAGGAACTTCTAATCCTTCTCTGTTAAGAAGAGATGGAATCAGTGCAGGCTCTGTAAAATAACAGTAATGGGAACTGTTCACAGTTATGAGTTTCTGCAACAACCAGGTGCCTTCTCAAGTGATGAGGAACAGAGCAAAAGCCGTGTTTGCCTTGCTCAGAAAGAGTTTCTTTCCCAGTTTTTCTACTGGAACATGTCTGAATTCCTCTTTTTCATTTTGTCTGGATGCTGTATGGGACAGGTGATCCTACCTTCCTCCTGGATCAACCACCTTGTCCTGATGGAGTCAACAAAAAGGTGGAGCAGTCCCTGGGAGAGTGGCACTGTGTTCATACACTCTTGCTGTTAACCATTATTGTGGCATTCCTGACTGAGATTGTCATGATTCTGAAGGGCTGAGACTGCAGGAATTAATTCTGTCTCATGAGAAGGAAAAAAAATATATTAAAAGTATAAAGAAACAGCCTTACTCACACAATCTCATTCACATGCTTCAAACTGGGAAAAAATCTTACAGAAACAAACATAAAATGCTGAGAAATTCTTGTAATTCTAAAAAAAAAATCAATTCTTCATAATAACAATACAAACTCTAAAGGTCTTTTGTACATACAATTTTGAACTACTGGCTTGCCATATTGGTCTTCTGAGGATGAACATCCTCTGATGATACCTAGACACACATTTTTCTTGCAGACTTTGGTTCTAAATGTATTTTCATATGGCTCAACATTTTGGCAGTACTGATGTGATACTGAGCCAAGAGGTTTTCCATCAGTGAGACAGACTTTTGCAGCAAATTTTAATACCAATCACCTTCACATTCACCTGTAATACAATAAATATTTAAAAGGCCTTTATCGACTTCAGCTCACAACGATTCTGAAAAAACTGCATTTTATTTGCTTAAAAACAATTGATATATTCACAGATAGAATCATTTAAAATAAAAACAAGATTAAAAGAAAAACAGTAGAAAAGAAACAGTACTGAAAGACTGTTATTTTGATGGAACACCCAGACTATCACACTAGACAGACAAATGTACCAGTGACAACATCTTCAGACAAGAGACCATCACAAACAGCCGTAAGCTTTAAAATGTGTCTGTCCCTGATGAATCCAAATTTCCATGTGCACTGCTCAGACTCTGTGTTTCATTATCTGTGCTCGTGCCATGCAGCTGCACTGACTCCTCTGCTGCAGAAAGATGTGGATTCAGACATGGGGCAGCACCCTCTCCTAAGGAAAAAAAAAGAAAAAAGGGAAACAAAAGTCATTGTTTGCCGTCTGTGACCAATGACTGAACTCTACTGAAGTCATCTCCGTATTCCATGGAAATACAAGCACGCAGACATCCTTGCTGTCCACAGTCCTGGGGCACTTCAGAGGCTGCTGCTTCAGCCATCAGAACTCTCCTCACCAGGAACAAAGGGATGACTTTCGGTGACCATACAGGATCACAGAATGGTTTGGGTTGGAAGGGACCTTAAAGCTCATCCAGTTCCACCCCCTGCCATGGACAGGGACACCTTCCACTATCCCAGGTTGCTCCAAGCCCTGTCCAACCTCACCTTGGACACTTCCAGGGATGGGGCAGCCACAGCTTCTGTGGGCAGCCTGTGCCAATGTCCCACCACCCTCACAGTCCAGGGTTTTTTTCTAATATCTAATCTCACCCTACTCTCTGCTAGTTCCAAGCCATTCCCCTTTATCCTGTCAGTCCATGCCCTTGTATAAAGTCCCTCTCCAGATTTCTTGTAGGCCCCTTTAGGTACTGGAAGGACTGAGTTGTATTACAGTGGGATGTATTTACATACAGATACACCATTCATACACACACACACACACACACTCATATATACATATATAAAAAATCTCCAGTAGACCCAGAATAATTTCAAGTATGTATAATGGTGTTTCTGGTGTCTTCCACAGCATTGAAATGGAATCCATAGATACAAACAGTATTTCTAAATTGCATCCACGTTTCTGTTTGCATCAAACCCTCAGAAAACATTCCTGTTGCTCAAGACCATGTATCTAGATACCATCATCAACTGCAAAGCAATACCAGTTGAAGCCACTGGGTACAAGTCCTACAGAGAAAAACACCCTCTCAATGCTTCAGCTGCCCAAAACACAAGTGAGAAATTATTTCAGCTCTTTCCTATCTCCAGCTCATTTCCCTGACCCATCAAGGGTAGTTCTCGCTTCTCCTTTGTGGTTCTGCCATTCTCCCATGTACACAGACTCCCTTCTGAAGAGTCCCCTGCAGGACTTTACAAGCCCTGTTCCTCTTCCAACAACTCTGAGATGGCAGCTGGCCACTTGCCATTCCTGTGATCAGACCCTGCAAAATGCAGCACATCCTGGGAGAGGGACAAGACCCCTGCACCAGCAGCCCCTGCAAGGGAGGGGGGCACATCCCATGGAGCTTCCAGCAGCTGTGACAGATCCTGCAGTGCCCAGATGTCCTCCTGCCTGGGTAGAAAACAACCTGCAGCCAGACCCCAGAGATGGGATGGGAGAAGTGCCATGGGCAAAACTTGCATTTAGCCAAAGAAAGGAGACAAGATGAATCAATTCATGGAGCAGAAAGAGCAAGATGTGGATCAGGCTGGAGACAAAGAATGAAGGAACTAAGGAGAAATGGCATTGAGAGAATAGCACAATATTCACTCAACTACAGAAGGAGCATTTTGAAATTTCATTTGTCCTGGGGACATTTAAGTGCAGCAGCTACACGCAAAACAAACATATCTGAGTCCGTGTACAACAGCAGAGGCTGTCTTGGAGCTTGTTCTTATTCCAATAAGCTGTAACAATTCTCCCTTCCTCTGTGATAGACTGGGTAATTAAAACACTATTTTCCCAATAAAACCAGAAAGTTAGGCTTTCTTTCACCCCAGTTAATTATCTACTATGCCACTGAAGCAGTCATCTGCATTCCTCTGACTTGCAGCAAAGCACGCTTCGAATGGCTAATTAAAACAAAACCCCACTGCTAAAATAAAATTCCATCAGAGTTTTTCCTGCTAGAACAGCAGCCAACAGCCTGGGAAGTCAAACATGAGCAAGGCCAAAGACAGTAAAGGCAGGACATGGAGCAACCTGTGCCAGCCCAGCCTCTTGCTATTCAGGAAGGCAGCAGGAGCACAGGAGCATTGTATTTTTTCCACAGGGAATCAGCACATCACCTGGAAAAGGCTTTGGGGAAACCTCAGAGCAGCCTTCCAGCACCTAACGGTGCAGTGCCCAAGGAAACCTGGTAAATCATCTCTGCTAAAGCCCCTCTCCAACACTAGATGTAGTTTGATGCTTTCAAATCTTGACTTTGTTAATGATTTCCACAGTCATGTCACATTCCATGAGGTCATTGTTTCAACAGCTGTTTTCAGGTTTGTTAAAAAAAGTTGAAAAAAAGAGGAAAAAAAGAAAAAATGGAAGGAAAAAAAATGGAAGGAAAAAGGAAAGTAATATTCCCTTATCCCAAGGCTCTGTCAGAACTTCTCAAGTCTTTGATTCTCGGAGTGCTAAAAGAAAGTATCATATTAGTCTGCATTCCTCCTAACACATACTCTAATATATTTTACAGATATACCATAATCCAATTTTACAATAGGTATAAAATGCTAAAAGACAGAAAAAAAAGAATAATTCCACCTACTTGCTGAACAGAAAAGTTACCAGGTCCTGAGCTATCAAAATATCCTTAAAGATACCCAAAGTCAACATTGCCCTTTTTTACAAGACAGAAATCTGCAGTCTTTGACTTTGTTAAATTCACACAGAAAATACAGAACATGGATTTTCAGTATTTTAACTGTGAAAGAACTGTGGATATCATACTTCAGCTATATGAGAGATTCTGCTCCATGACTGTAACTTCCCAGGATAGAAAGCTGCTAGTCCTGAAACTCTACATTGGCCCAAAAAATACAGCTACTGAGTTACTCTCACATGTGCTTTATCATTATTACCTTTTGCTGAGTGCAACTTCGTGTATGCACAGTGCATAAAACACATTATATAAACATATAGGGAGGGGTATGGGAATAAAGACACAAATAGAGGCGGGCTGGTTTAAATCCTTGAATAGCACCTGGTCTGCTCCTTCTTTAATAATGTGATACTCCATTTTATGTCTTTCCCTCATCAGAAAACAGCTCATAACCAATATTAAGACGGTTTCCTCTTTAACACCGAGTTTCTCACCAGCACTAAAATGCAAACTGAAGTGGTTAAAATCTTTCAATATGCCATAAAAATGGAAATGAAATTTTTTCCTTTACAAAGCAGGAAAGGGCAGGCAGGCAGGCAGGCAGGTAACCTTCATGGCTTTTTCCCCCTTTTTTAGAGGCTCTGGGAGTACTCAGTACAATTTTGCAATCATGTAGTTAGGTATATTTATAAAAATTTTCCTTGTTAAAATCCAATAAATGGAGCGTGTGACCTTAGGTGACCTCCAGTTTTCCAAATTCATTGTCACCATCTAATAGAATAACTTCATATAAACTGTGAAAACTGACACTCTTGGTAAAAGTGTGAGAGCCCTTGGCTGGTAGAAACTCACCAGCAACTGAAAACATCTTAGTGACCCACTGATGGAAAAGGTCACATTTCAGATCAGAGATTTCTCCTGTTCTTGGCACTCTGTAACAAATTCATGTACAGAACTGAATTTCCAGACCTTTGTCTAACAGAAGCATAAAAATTAACAGTGTGTCAACCATCCAGTGAGCTGTGAAGGGAGTTCTTCTCTAAGGGGTACCGTCACACACAGAATATGCCATCTACAAAGTGTGTCATGAATGTGTGCCAAAGGAAAAAGGAATTAACCACACTGAAGGGAGGTTTGGTTACTCTCACCATATGGCAACAGCAAGAACAAAGAAAAATGTTTAAATCTTTCTTTTTAAATTTTTCTATTTGGCAAAATAAAAAGACTAAATACGTCTGACTTTTAAGCCAAATGAAAACCATGTGCGTTAACTCCTTCGACTGGGTGTCCATACATTAAATAAAACTATTTTAAATCTATCTGGGGATGAAACAGAGCCATATCTCATATGTAAAAAGTGTAATCATGGAATCACAGAATGGTTTGGGCTGGAAGGGACCTTAAAGCTCATCCAGTTCCACCCCCTGCCATGGGCAGGGACAACTCCCACTATCCCAGGCTGCTCCAAGCCCATCCAGCCTGGCCTTGGACACTTCCAGGGATGGGGCAGCCACAGCTTCTGTGGGCACCCTGTGCCAGGGCCTCACCAGCATCACAATCCAGAATTTTCTTCTGATATCTAACCTAAACCTCCTCTCCTTTGTAGCCATTCCTCTTTGTCCTGTCACTCCATGCCCCTGTAAATCATCTCTCCCCATCAAAACAATAAATAGGGAGGGAATAGAAGGATCAGGACCCAGGTTACTTTTCAGTATAAAACCAGAACCATAATTACTGTAATTACCTACATATTACTTCCTAAAATTTCAAAACAATCCTCCCTCTACTCCCCAACTGCAGCAGCTCACTTCAAGAGCAAGAATAAACTTCCAAGACTGTAAAAAACAACTCTAGTGCAGTGCTCTCATTCCTTTAATAGCAGGGGCTGATAGGAATGGCTTGTTTCTTCTTCTGCCAGATTCCAGCTGCTTCACTTTGTTTATTCCTGACTTCAAAGTTTCAAACACTGTCCTGTCCCAACAAATAACTTCCTCCAGATGGCATTAGCTCAAATGCTCTGAGCACTGGGATAGCATAGCACCTGCAGATCGAACTCAGCATCTCAAAATCTTCATTGAAGGTGCCTCTTTTTTTTTTTTCCCCCTGTCATTCCCCCATTTTGCTTTTTCCCTACATAAAAAGATTTACATCTGGCATATAGTTACAAAGACCATTAGCAGGGAAACAGAGTTGTCAGAAATTCTTTACACCAATGACTAAAGTGAAGTAGAAGAATAAATGTCTCCAGGCTCAAAGGTCAAAGAACCACTGTCAGTAGAATCATTTTCTAGAATCATGGAATGGTTTGGGTTGGAAGGGACCTCAAAGATCATCCAGTTCCAACCCCCTGCCATGGACAGGGACACCTTCCACTATCCCAGGTTGCTCCAAGCTCTGCCCAGCCTGGCCTGGAAGACTTTCATGGATGAGGCAGCCACAGCTTCTCTGGGCAACCTGTGCCAGGCCCTCCCCACCCTCACAGCCAAGAATTTTTCTCTAAGATCTCACCTAACCCTGCCATTTTTCAGTGGGGAATCCATTCCCCCTTCTCCTGTCACTCCACGTCCTTGTCCCAAGTCCCCCTCCAGCTCTCTTGAAGCCCCTTTAGGCACTGGCAGGGGCTCTAAGGTCTCCCTGGAATCTTCTCTTCTCCAAGCAGTCTCTCTTATCTGCTCCTCAGTTCTCCTCTCTTATCTGTTCCTCTCTTTTCTCCTCTCTCAGCCTCTCTTATCTGCTCTTTTTACCTGCAAGTAAACCTGTGAGATACATATTTGTGCCAATACGTGTCCTGTCCATGTCTTCATGGGTTCCTGTGTGGTACCACACTGAAATTCACTCACTTTCATGCGTGGTTGTACAGGCAAGTTACCAAGTAGAGCAACCCAAGAAGTGGCATTTTTGACAAAATCAAAATTATTCCAGGCTTGCTGGGCTAACACATACTGATAAGAAATACCCAAATTTTGATGTAAGTAATTCTGAAGGCTGCACTGAAAAGAGAAATTGCACTGCAACGTCAGTCAAGCTACTAATTATAATGATATTTAGCATTTCCAGTTCAGAGTCATATTTAGCTGTTACGCATATTGGCTATTTTATGTTTATGGAATTTAATGGCTTATAAAGTTGAAAGTGGGTAGGTTCTAGAACTAGTCACGTGGCTTTGAGATGGAAAATAATACAATCTACGCAGGAATAAGCAGGACCATTAACAGGTTCTCAAATAATCCTATTTTTATGGGCAAAGTTATTCTCCATTCATCAGAAATGACAGTTCCTCCTCCAGAGCTTTTCTCACTCTGGCCACCTTGAATCCGTGGGCTTATTTAGGTTATTGTGGAGAAGCTGGCCTTTCTCAGCTCTGCCAAAAATGTGCTTTTCAGGGCAGGAACTCTCTTCTTGTCGTGTGAATGCTTTGTGAAGCATTTACCTGGCTGCAGGTGAGTGCTCTGCCTTCCACTGGGACAGAAACACAGACAGCAAGAACAAATGTCCTGCAAATTCCTGCAGTTCTCTTTTGGTAAATCCAACCCAGACCGCCCCAACTCAGCTGTTTCATGACAAACAGAAAAGGCTCGAGGCAAAACAAGGCCAAATTTCTAGGGCTGAGTTACATGAAAGGGGTACATTTACAATTAAAACACTTGAGTTGTTTTACAGAAATGGACAGACATCTGTAGGACTTGAGCCAAAAATGTCTGGCTTTAAAAGCACGAGTCTACTGCTAGAGCTGAAAAAACAGAGTTTCATTCTCAAAGGCTGCAGCCAACTCATAAACTTCCATTAGTGTGCCACAGACACCAGTGGAGACAGAAAACTATACAGTATGAGTTCAGTTCAAGTTTTGACCTAAACTTGGCAAATTCCACCTTCCCCCTGGTGTCATGTACATACAAAACTCCTGCACACAAGCACACAGAAAATAAACACATGTATACACACACACTGTTTTTGCTGTTTGTTTGTGTAACCCCCGATGTACAGCCCAACTATAAATATTTGCAAAAAGAAAATAAATGCAGATCCCCAGCCAGCAAAGAAGGGCCAGGCTCAGCAGCTAACAAATATTTCAAAGCAGAATATTGGAAAATGGTTTTTTCCTCCTCTCAAGTTGGAGTTCAAGGTTCAGTGGTTTTCCAAAACACTCTATATTCCCACCAATAGCAATACTAAACAGAACAAAACTTAGAAATACATTAAATAAACTAGAACCAGATTTTTCAAAATCCTAACACAGAGACCAGTAGGGAAGGGCAGACAGAAAGCAGCTCCAAAAACATCTAGAAATGAGATTGCAGAGTTTACTAAATAAATATTTCCTTTTGGTGCCTAAAATCTACTCTGCTCCTTTAGATCTGGCACCTTTTGCTCTGTAGAATCTCTCATTGCTTAACAAATTTGTTCCCTGGCCACATCTCTCGCTGCTGTTTCCCACCAAATCCCTTCCAAAAGATGTGTAATGATCTTTCCAAATAGCTACAATAATTATTAATACTAAGAAGAAATATTAAAAGTGACTTTGATTTTTCCATACAGATGGCTGTGATTTTTCAACGTGCAATTGGCTCAAAACAAACAGTCTTTCCTTAACATTTAAGCACTGCTGTTTCTAGGCTGCAACCATTTTCCTGAAGAAAACTGAGATGAGGCTCTGTGGTAAATACTGAAGCAGCAGCTTTTATTTCAGAATAAAAAAGGAGAAGGAGTTGGTTCCTTACTGGTCCAGAGTCTTGGAAAAACCACCAGCAAAATGTGTATCTTGTGCAAGGGCTGGGGGGAGGAGTAATCCTTAAATCCACAAGAGATAACCTAGGTAAACAGCTGGTGGAATCAGGAGAATCTGACAAGTGATAATTAAAAAACTGCAGATCTAATGGTGTAATTAATATTTTACTTATTCAGTAAAACTAAATATCACCTTCATACCATTTTTTTTTCCCTAATTTTATGCAAAATCTAACCAGCAAGTGGACAGGAAGGTAATTTCAAAAGCATATTTGTATATACTTGGCTCTTTTATTCACACCTTCATGTTTGGGGCTCCAAAAGACATTTTAATGCCTGTATCTGAAACAAAATAAAGAAGCTAAGAAAAAAGGAACTTGAATGATCAATCGTGGGAATTCACACTTAATTCTAAGATAAAGTTCTGCTGAATTCCCTCAGGATGCAGAGTCAGTCAGTGCAAACCCAGCAGTAGGACTGGCTCCACTGAGACCTCATATCTTAATGATATTAATTGCAGCAATATTGCCTCCAGCTTATCTGCATCGTGCCACAAGTGCCAGACATAACATCATTCACAGCCTACTTGGGGAGTGGCAAGGAAAAGAAATAAAAATCAAAGCATCTTTTTAATTCTTAGAAGTTACATGGCCTCCTTTCATTGAAAAATAATTTAAAAATACTTTACACAAATAATTAAAGTTGAGCGACCGAAGTCAAGTGATGCTTCACCATCAATTAAGATTTGAAAATTAACATCTTCCCAGCTCACAGTTAAAATGCAGGAGAGTGTCCCTGTGAGGCTGTGGATGCTCCATCCCTGGAAGTGTCCAAGGCCAGGCTGGATCTCAGAGCAGCCTGGGATAGTGGAAGGTGTTCCTGCCCATGGCAGGGGGTGGAACTGGATAATTCCAAGCACCACTGTCCAGCCCTGCAGCTCCCCAGATAGAAGATATAAAAAAAAAAATCCTTAGGAACCTCGGAGGACAAGTTTCAGTGAATCTGCAAGATGTCACAGGCTACTTTCCACCACTAAAAAGTGCAATGAGAGACCTTGGTGAGCTCTCCCTCAAACAGACAAGAGGATTTCCTGGGCAAGGAGGTTTTATCCCCTCCAGCCACGGCAGCAATCTGCACCCAGATCTGAGTGAAAGTTAGGGAATGGGTATCAGAAAGAAAAGGGAAAACTTTCTGTCTGAAGGGCAGTGCTGCAGGGCAAAATTTTCTCATTGCAAGTCACTCCTCACATATAACAGTCACTAAATGCATTTATATAATAAAAAATTAAATAAGGTATACTTGGTATATCAAAAACCTTCAAAGAACAAGTGTTTTTCTAGATGACCACAAACAAAACAGCTTTATTTCTCTACTCTGAATACTTAAATATTCTCATGATCCTATGCATTTGTTTTGATGATTTTCACGAACAAAGTCATGGGATTCCCCATATGGAAACTGTTTGCCAAGACTCCCATTACTGTACTACCATTACAATGACCAGGCATATTAAAACGCTTATACCTGCAGCACAATTACCCAAAATTTTTGTAATTACATCTTTTCAAAAGAAGATGATGAACATTTTCCCCAGGAACAAAACAAAACAAGACAGAACAAAGTCAGCCCTATACAGTTAGCATTCTCCAATGGTCACTCTAAATAAAACATTTCTACAGACATTTCTAGCACAGGAACAAACAAACTTATTAAAAATATATCTTTTCCAGCCTTTTGGTGGTCACTACAGGTCTTACCATTTGTGGAAATCAATGACCTTTGGAAAATGTATAGGAATAAGCAGTTCTAGGAAGCTTAGAGAGGCAAACAACTTTTCTGTTAGCTCAGAAAGAGGATTGTAGCAACCTGAATAAGTAAGTACATGTTCAAATAAGGAAAACATTAAATGTCTTTACTGGAAGATCTGGGAGCTCACTGTTCTAGAAGCAAAAAATCAATTAGGTTGGAAAACACTTCCAGTATCATCAAGCCCAACCATTAACCCACCACCACCATGTTCACCCCTAAACCATGTTCCCAAGTGCCACATCTAACACATTTTTGGAACATCTTCAGGGATGGCGATTCCACCACTCCCCTGGGCAGCCTGTTCCAATGCCTGACCTCCCTTTCAGTGAAGAAATTTTTCATAATATCCGATCTAAACCTCCCTTGGGGCAACTTGAGACCATTTCAGAACTCTGGTGCTGACTGTGTCCAGACCTTATTTTGACCTGCTCTTGAAATGAGCACCCAGTGTGACGACAAGTAACTCTGCCTTCACAATCTCATGTCTGGAACCAGAAACTTGGAAAGGTCTGAGAGTAAACAGATGATTTTATCTTGTACTATTTTAAAGTTTGTTAAAATCTAAAATGATTAAACTTTGTGCAATAGAGATAAGCATTCCTCCTTGTTAAAAAAAAAAAAATACAAAAACCTTGGCCTGTTACATGGGAAAGAATAAAACCAAAATTCCTTTGCAGTAGTTGGGTGAATCTGAGCTCTAAACCAGTAGAATAAATGAGCTGGAAAAATGCATTGCTCTGCATTTATGTTGCATATTAAGCACAGTGCACCACCTTCTCAACTCTCTCTTAGACACATCGGTGTTTTTAATATGACACCCCCTCCATCTCTGCCAAGTGGAATAAAACACAGGGAGAAGTGCAGGCAGCTCCCACCAGCACGGTGCCTCTTGAAGGATCCACTGCCAATGAAGAGCTCCCAGCAGCAAAACCAACAACTCCTGTCAGGAGCTGCTCCACACAACCCTTCGAGCTGGTGTCAAGCAGGGCCTTGAACAGAGCCCTTGACATCAGGTTCTCATTTGGGCAGATGCTCTTTGCCTCTGAAGCTGCAGCCACATGCACACAAATTGAAATTTGGGATGCTGGCTGCACCAGCTTCCTCCAGGAAGCACTGCAGCTCTTCGATTCTTTCCAGTTCAAGCTCTTGGTGCCAAACTGGTGAGCACCCAGTTCATCCACAGCTTCCCTCAGAGCTTTGGGCCATGAGCAGGATTAATAGAGCTTGGAGGCAGTCTGAGGGAAAACCATTTATCAGTTCCCTGGGTTTAAATATCCCTGGCCAAAATACAGGGAAATCTGCACTGCAAAGGAGCATACATGGAAATCCAGCTCACATGTGGGAGCAGAGTGTGGGCTCTGCATGGTGATGGACACGACTTGGAATCACCCAACCATTCAGGCTGGAAAAGACCTCTGAGGTGAAGGGCACAAAGCTGGCTCTGTGCATCGTCACAGAACACACACCTGAATTTAGGAGCCGTTCACAGGAACAGCAATTACACAAAGCTCCTTAGGAAAGCAGCTTTTGCAAACCCTCCACACACCTGACAACGACACAGAGCCCATTACTGAGCACAATCCTGATCTGACCCGATGACACCCAGTGTGTGCCAGTAGGAAAAGCACAATGGTAGAGGAAGTCTTATCTCGTGTGCCTCATGGAATTTAATGGCTCCCCAGCATGCTACCTGAAGCAAATTCATTCACATTATACACACAATACACTCCCAAGTTCAGCAACACTTTCTCTGCAAGTATCAGATAAAGCAATCTGTTTTCTGGCAGTTTCTTGCACATGCTACAATAAGACCAGAATTTTAAGAACCATTAGCCATTATTTTCCTTTTTTTCTTTCCGCCTCTTAAATATCAGGGAAGAATTGAGTTTGGAATATACTTAAAATTCAGTACACCTCCAGGTTGGGGAATATGTTTTCCCTCATCATTACTCTGTCACTGAGCATTAGGCTGCCTACACAAGAGCAGGAGAGAACAAATGCTTAAAGATCATCTTTCTTTACACACAACATTTAAATGTCACTGTTATTTGATGCAATATTGGGGTTTTTTTAACTTGGAGGGAGAGAAGACACATGTTGCAAGATCTTTTGCAACAGGATTGTCTCCTACAATGTTGGAAGCCAGGGAAGGATCTGGACCATGCCTGGGGCCTCTCTCACTCATTCTGCAATGTAGTTTTAACTCTATTATTAGAGTTCTCCAATCCTTCCCTATTCCTTCAGATCAGAAGTAAACAGGTTAATGCAGACTCATTGTACATTGCTCTGTATTTTTAGAGAGCCACTTGGAAAGGGAGTAGTGCAGTATCCAAGGTGTACCTTTATTCACACAACCTACATTTATCACCCGCAGAAAGTTTCCTGGAAACCTATTCTAAATCTGATAAGAAAAATCCTCATTAAGAATCATTTGCTTGTTTAATTTTCACTTATTGGGCTTTAATGTACCATAAAAGTAATAACAACAGTGCCTTAACTAAATTCTGCTTGTCTTGTATTCATTAATTTTAGAAGAACACAAAACTGCCTGTAGATACAGGAAGCTGCTGGAAAATAAAAAGGAACCAATCACATAAACTCAAACGAGAGGATTTTTTTTTTCTCCCTGGAACACGGAGTTCAACAAAAATGTATTCTGTTCACTGTACACACGACACCAGTGGGAATAAGAGCCAGTTCAAGTTCTAAGTTACCATTACTTGGGTAATGGCTTCAAGCTGCAAGGCACAGCTGTATGGGCCCAGCCAGACAGGCTATCACAGCAATGCTTTGATAGCATGGGGCCCTTAAGTGTCAGGATATAGAAAAGGCAGCAGTTGTTGGCTGTGAAAACAGTCTGATACAAACCAGATGGGGACTCACTTGATGGGCAACACAAAGGAAAACAATTGGCTCATTCAACAAAGTCAGGCCACTGCCCCAGAGAATTAACAGAAGACAATAACAGTCAACCAGAGTTGATGCAAACAAGAAACAGCCATGTGGTTACGGTTTAAGGAATTGTTTGTCCTCAGACTAAACATAAAGTTTTGATTTCTAATTCTCATATTCATTAATTTCAGTCTCGTTTACAAGCCCCTTCTTCCTCCAAAGTCTTCCGTGTAATTCATTTATGTAGCACCAGCCTTCACACACCTACTTAAACAAGAAAAAAATCTATGACAAAGGCAGCTATATTAATCTAATGTTTCCTGAGGAATGCCAAGACCACAGACAACTTTCTGAACTGTGGCAGAACAACATTACAGATACACAAAATGTTATTAGACACATTTGCATGCATATGACAATATATTTACTGATTCTTTTTGATTTGAAATGCATAAAGCCCAATAGGTCACATGCTGGGTTACCAGAGTACAGATGTCCTCCAGTTTTGTGAAGAGTTCTTCTGGTTTCTTACTTAGGGTTTTTTTTAAAGCAAACTTCAGATCAATTATGTTGCCACATAACAGTTTTGTCAGGCTACAGTAAAAAAATCTATTAAAATAGCTATTACCAAAACTTTTTTGAAGCAATCAAAAATTTAAAAACTGGCTATTTCAGCCATAACTCCAAAAATCCCCAGTCCACTCATTTTTAGAAGCTTGTAGAAGATTATGGTCCAAAATCTTAATTGCTCTTGCTGTTTTATTACAGGAAATATGAAAGTGACATGTGCAAAGGTATTTTGATTACAAATTACTTACAGAGATTGCACAATAACTCAGACCTCTAAGGGCCTTCTGCAATTTCACTCTCAGACTGAAAACATCTGAACTTTCTTTTCATATATTTCAAACTATTCCCTCTGGCAGGCCCTGCACGGTGGAGCTCCACACGAGTGTGAGCGCTGGGATGGCACCAGTGAGAGGCAGCCCCAGACCTGGATACCCAGGCAAGGACCTGGACATGCAGATGGGCTGGATATCTTGTGGAATCAGTGTCCAGGGCCCTGTCAGCTTTAGCACACCACCACACATCATGGAATGATGGAACAGAATGGTTTGGGATGGAAGGAACCTAAAAAAACATCCCATTCCACCCCCTGCCATGGGCAGGGACACCTTCCACTATCCCAGGCTGCTCCAAGCCCCGTCCAACCTGGTCTTGGACACTTCCAGGGATGGGGCAGCCACAGCTTCTCTGGGCAACCTGTGCCAGGGTCTCACCACCCACCCTCACAGGGAAGATTTCTTTCCTAATATCTAATCTAAGGCCACTCTGAATGTATGGTTCTCATGTAACACGTTGACTCTGGAGTGACAGAGGAAGGGAGTTTGTCCTTTAAGAAAGTGAAAAAAACCCTCTTGGAATTAATGAATCAGGGAATCAGGCCCTAATCATCCTCTTAAGTGGTTCTAGCCTTCAGCTGTTGTGGTTCTCCAGCCTTTGAGCGTGGCTTCACTTCAAAACAAGCCAAAACACAGCCTTGGCTGCCTTCAAACCATACCACCACATACTGCAGGTAGAAAAACCAGGTTTTACTTCGGTTTCCTGCCATAAGTACAGAGCCAATCCCCCGACAACGCTGTGCTCTCTCTGAGCTAAAACATCTCCCCGGCAGAACCGCGGGGCCGATTTCCAAAAGCGCAGCCAAATTCTTGAAACCTCCACTTCAGGGCTGGGCTGTCACATCGTAGCAGAGAAGACTTTGCCTGCAGTGCTGCTATTATTCATTTTTCACATCATATATATCGAGGGCAGACCACATTTTCTACGTGCAGCTGAAATTTTGGGTTGAGCCTCTCTGTTAGGTCGTTACTAGAAAATTACAAACCTTATGAACAGAACAGCCTTTATTTATCAAGCCGTAACCTCAGAGATACTGGCAGTCGTAGGCTTGCATTAAAAGCAGATGAGAGGGGAGCAGAACCCTCTTTAAATCCCAGGTCTGCCTGCACAGGCAAACCCCAATTGCTCTTGTAAAAAGGGTTTTGGACATGGTCCGTCAGAGAACGCCTGCACAAAAAGGCCAGCTGGAGCAGGGGGAGGCTCGGCTGCCAGGCTCCCTCAAAGTGAGGATTCCTACAGGAAACTGCTCCCCTCTTTCTCTTCTCTCTCTCTTTTTTTTTTAAATCAGGAAGGAAGCTTCATCTTAAGAAACAAGCATTCCCTGTGTAATCTCCCTGCTTGGCTGTCTCCAGGAGCGGGTCCAATTACTGAAATAAGCAACGCGCACTTCTGAGAAGTCAATCGTGTTTTACACTGTAACTCAAACTAGTAAATATTTCCAGTTTATAATTCTGATTTACGTAACGGGGCACAATGGCAGCTCTTAAGTAAATTAAACAATTTTCTCAAGATCTGTAATTACGGTTTCAGGATTATAAAAGCTCACTAAAAGAAAAACAAGGTCAGAAATTAAGCAATTTGCAACAAATTCTGTGCTTTTTACTTCTACTGAAGATACAGCGGCCTGACAAGGACAGACACTGCAGCTGGTTTACTGTCTTTAAATAAACACAGCTCTGCCTAACTCTTGCAATACGTACAGTGCCTAAAACAAGGTCATGATGTGCAACCCTGAGATTATTACATTACTTTAACAACCTGAGTTAGCATGGAGAGCAGCAGATCATCCTATTAAGTCTAACCTGCCTTGATTGGCTAATTTTGAGCCAGAATGTAAACATAATTCTACCAGGCCCAGAAAACGTGAGAGAAATTTTCATTGTTCACATATTCACATGGTTGATTATTTATTAATTTGTATTAAAAATACATGCCTATATGACATTAAAAAAGAAAGAGTTAACTGGAAGGCAGAGTCATGCATGCTGTACACAAAGAGAAACAGTTACTTCCCTGCAGCCAAAGCACTGGGGGAAAAAAATGCATTTCACAGACCCACTCCATATTTTCTGTCACACTCAACAACTTTCACTCAGGTTGTTTAGAACTGTGCTTAAAACCAGCTCTTCTTTCTTTAAAAGCAAAATGTAAGTTTTAGATTAGAGCAGAATGACAACACATACAAAGGTTCTAAATCTAAATTAGGTTTTTCTAGGTGCAGGGGCTTTTTTTCTCCCCTGAATGACAGCACTCATGATAAAAACCAGAACACAGTAGTCCACAGACAAAATTTAACCCATCTCCATCGTTTACTACTGTTCCTTACAAATGCAGTCTCATTAGCAAGCGATATTTCAGAGATGAGGATTTGCTGCACTTCACTTAGAGAATTAGTTGTATGGAAGATAAAGAGGGTTTTACTCCAGCTTTACATTAGGACAAGTTATTCCACACAGTTACAAAACCCAGCCTCATGTGCAGGCTCAGCACTGAGCAACAGGTCACGCATGACAACTTTAATCTTCACTCACCAGGCCTTACTCTATTTTTTAACAAGAATGCTACTTTGGCAGCCTGAATTTCTCAAAATCAGCATGTTATCAAGGAGTAGCATTACCATTATTTACATAGTGTTCTTCATTTGGAAGACATCCTAGATAACATTTACTCCATGCTGTTGCCTTATTTGAAAATTTCATGGGCTCCTATTCTTAAGAAATTAATCCTGTGGGCACAGGAAACCTGTATTTATATTTAATTATAGGCAGTCTTTGTATCACTGTAGTGAGAAGGCGGAACTGGACAAACCTGGCTTCTCTTTGGTGCATGAAGTCAAAAGTCTGTTTACTCCTGAAGTATTTAGAAAAATAAGCAAATAAAGTACCTAGTAACAACACTGGTCACCAGCATGAAAACTGCCTGCAAGTCAAGCCCTTTCACAATGTAATAAGCAGCAGAATTTTAAAAATACAAATTGATTGTGGACAAAAATCATTTAAATACCCAGCTTTATTGGCCACTTTGGTTTTCTTCATAACTTTACAGCTATGCCTTGCCTCTCCTAGCAGTACAAAAATTTACAAAGTATTAAAAAAGAAAAAAGTTTATCATCTGAGAATGACAGCTTTTGTGAATCCCCAGTCTCCTTTGTAAAAGGGGTCTGGGGGCAGATAGTAAGAATTTTTGAGTTATTCATCACTCCCCTCATACAAACTCATCCTAGGGATTTCTCTCCCACCCAGCCACTCCCCACACTAACAGCTGGCTGCTTCCAGGTTTTATGTAGTGCTTAAAAAAGCTGGATTAAGAGCAATTTAACAACAGGTAAAGCTAAAGGGAGTCCAGCTGCCTCTGCCCAGGGCTCAGCAAACCCATCACAGCGGGGAGAGCAGAAGTTGCTCCTTCTGTTGCGCTGCTCTCAGACTTGCATGAGCCACTGAATTATAAAAGGCAACATCTGCCTTCCCTGCCAACCAGAAAAATGTAACAAACTCAGCACATACTGAAGACATAAAGCCTGCATTTCTCCTATCACAGTGCTATATATGTTTCTCCAAGTTGAAATATGTGTTTGTAATACTCCTTGTCTTCACCTGTCACCAAACAGTATCCAGGCAATGTGTTGCCAGCACCCAAAAGCATCAAGACTTCCTGCTCTGATACTGATGCCTTTTATAAAAGAAGCTGAAAAGAACAAAAAGGGAGATGAGAGACCTATTTAAATGATTGTTAATCCAAATAAGGGTGGTCATCCTATGGTGCATCTGCCAACTGAACTAACCCAGTCGGCAGCAGGTCTACCTGAGACCTGGAATGGTTCCTGCCTCCAGCTCAGCTGGCACTGATGCACCGGGCTGTAAACAGAGAGTGACTGAGGAGTGGAAATAGATCTTACTCAGGAAAGTGCCTTTGTAGGCTGTAATTTATGTGAGAGGCTGTAGCATAATCCTGGAGGCAGTAACTCCAACCAAATGCCCTGCTGAAAAGGGAATGCTGTTTCTCTGAATCGTAGAATCAAAGAATGGTTTGGGTTGGAAGGGACCTTTCTCTAAAGATCTTCCAGTTCCAAACCCCTGCCATGGGCAGGGACACCTTCCACTATCCCAGGCTGCTCCAAGCCCCATCCAACCGTGACCATTTCCAGAGATGGGGCAGCTACAGCTCCTCTGGGCAACCTGTGCCAGGGCCTCACCGCCCTCTAATCTAAACCTGACTCAGTTTTAAACCATTGCCCCTCGTCCCGTCACTCTCTACCTGTATAAAAAGTCCATCTCCCTCCTTTTCCTAAGACCCCTTTAAGGTACTGGAAAGCCACAGTGAGGTCTCCCTGGAGCCTTCTCCTCTCCAGGTTGAATAATCCCAGCTCTCCCAGCCTGTCTCCACAGCAGAGGTGCTCCAGCCCCCTGATCCCATCTTGTTGCAGTGACACACTGAAGTGCATCCGTTAGAATAACCAGGAATCTCAATTTACTTTCTTTTACCATCACTGCTAACATATAGGCATGTGAATTAAACTAGTACAAGACCACAAAAATTGAATGACTCTTCACAACATTATGACAGCAGATGATGTGCAAAGGGACTTCAGAACTCAATTATATGTCTATAAATGAGCAACAGGTTCAGGAGAGACTGTTCTGATCCTTTTCCATGACCCACCACAACACACAGGCCACAGAACAGCTAAGCATGCTCACTTTCTAGATGCACATCAGTTCTTTCTTGTTAAACCATGGGCTCAGAGCTGTGGAACCACTAATTTGTGAGAAACTTCTCCCTCCAGAGAAGAACTAACTGGAAACAGCCCTGGGGCTGATGTAAGCATTAAGTACATGGGGAGTCTCTGTCCTTAGGTGGCTTGCCCAAGCCCATTAATTTTTTGTGTGTGTCCCCCATTTATATAAGCAATGTTTGCATGAAAGGGGAAAGCAGGTCAGCCTAGTCAGCTTGCCACCATCTGCTTTTATTCAGAGTTGCTCAAGATCAGTGCCAGTGGGATCAGTGCCCATTAAAGGGGTTTATTGTGTGTGTTTATTTTTTGCTCTTTACAATGAAGGCAACAGCAATTACTGTAAGTTTGTAAAAGTGCATACAAATCATAATCCTCAATACAAAGCTGCTTCAGTCAGATCCCAGCATGTTTACGAATCCTGGACAGGCTGTGAGAAAGGCTGTCCCAGCACAACAATTTCCATAGACTGGGAAGGAGTGTGGTAGTGTCCAGGAGATCAGAGACTTGTATTTAATAGTTGTTATCAAGACCATCCCCTGTTTGCAATCCACAGCAACTCCAGCTGATTCACCACCACATGAGAGTCTTAGACAAAAGAAAAACCCTCACATTGGAGCTTGACCCCCAGACAGGCTGACAATAGATGGATTTATACAACTAAAACTGGAACTGGTGAGAGATCAAACGTAGGCTGCCAAAGTGGAAATAGCAATTTAGAGCTCTCAGCTAGTACATTCCAACTGCTAAGAGTGGATATGCAGCAGCAAGAGGTAGCCTTCCTTTAAGGAGAATTCTGCCTAGGATAGACTAGAGGCACAAGCTACGAAAAATCTGGAAATGAAACAAATATAAAAAAACCCCAAACAATCAAACAATTGTAAAAAAACCCCACCCTAACTGGCAAAAGGGGAAAGAAAAAGGGAAAATACAGAACTGCACTGCTTTGGTTCCAGGTAGTCACAGGTGTTTGAAAAGCAAATGCAATTATGAATAAATTTTTTAAAAAGAAATTCTAATTAATTTCGATGTTAAATCCTTTACATTTTTAAGATACACGTCAGAACAGAAGATCCTTTCAACCCTCTGGTGACTCTGTGATGTGATGTAGGCAGCTGATGCTCAGCAGGCACCTGGTGTGGGCACCAAATACCATGTGGAGGTAAATTTAAGTTAAATATTAGGCAGAAACTCTTTACTAGATGGGTGGTGAGGCCCTGGCACAAGCTGCCCAGAGAAGCTGTGGCTGCCCCATCCCTGGAAATGTTCCAGGCCAGGCTGGATGGGGTTTGGAGCAACCTGGGATAATGGAAGGTGTCCCTGTCCATGGCAGGGGCTTGGAAAGGGATGGTCTTTAAAGGCTCCTTCCAACTCAAACCATTCTCTGATTCTATGTAAAATGAGCTACAAAAACAAAAAAAATCCAGATTTCTATAGCAAGTTATAAAATAGTCAGATGCTTGTGAGAAAATCTAGACAAGATTCCTTTGGATGAAAAGCTATTAGATCACCTGGAATCCTTTAAAATGCAGGCTGGAAGAGGGAATCAGATGAGATTTTGGAATATTTACTTTGAGCCCCAGAAAATCTGAATAAAAACAAGCAAAAAATCTAAATATTTGACAGTCTCCATAGGAAGTAATGCTTTCAGTAATGATCACATCATTTTGAAGAAGTTTTTCTTTCCCTTTCTGCAGAAAAAACTCATCTGGTGCTGGAATTTCACTGAAAATGCCTGCTGCTGTGTTCAGACCAGAGGAGGGGCTTGGTACAGGAACACACCCTGAAATTCAGCAAAATAAGTGCCTTAAACTTCTCAAAAAGGAGGGTTTATTCTTTTTACTCTATGAGAAATGCAAAATAGTTCCCTCCAGAGATCACCCATACACACATGGAGACATGGATGATCCTGAGGACTGGACAAGGGAGATGTGAGGATACAGAAAGCTGTGCAGGTTTTGTGATGGGTGCAAAGCATTAGCAGCACAGGAGGCTAAAAAGGGAAATTTTCTGCCTTTGCACACGGCAAAAGCCTCAGCACAAGGCCACAGCAATGTCACTGCAGCAGGGAGAGAGCTGTATCCCTGTGTGACACTTCAGGAGGGCTGCAGGAAGAGAAGGAACTCTCAGCCTCCTAAAAGTTGAAGGAAATTGCCAGGGGATCGGTATGAAAAGGATTGGGCAATATGTGGTGTGGAACTGGCCTCCAGAAGAGAATCCCTTCTCCCTGAGCACAGCACTCAGCAGGAAACCCTCAGCCTGCAGAGCAATATGAGACTGCTCAGTACAGTTTTCTTCAAGTACAAATTGTGTTGTCTTGTATTTTTATTTCTCCATCTGACTACTTGGATTTCAATTCATTGAGGTGCCTCAAAAAATCAAATTACATTTGAGGAGTCTAAAAAGCAAACCAGAGTTGTGCTTCACCTGCTCGTAGCTCCTATTCTCCACACTTCTAGCACAAATAAGCGAGGGGGAAAAATGACAAGCCTGTGAGACCAGAGGATCATTTCCCAGGAACAGATCTTTTGGGAATGGGTACAAAGACATGCAGAGTCCCATGAAAACAACCCACAGCAGTTCCTGGTGTTGGTTCCTCATGACTCAAACCTGAAGCAGCAGAGCACACCCACAGCTCTGCTGTGGACATCATCATCCACAGTAACAAACTCACAGAAGACTTTGCCTCAAGCTATGAAAAGTCCAACTTCTTGTTTAACATTTTCTCTGAAAAATAACTGAAGTAACTCAGTGAGAACAGAAGCAGCCACAGATATAAATGACACTTGTTAACAGAGAAATAATATTTACAAAAGCCAAGAAATTAAAAGCTTCTGTTCCAAATGTACTATAACAGAGCTAAATATTGACTTACAGGAATTCAAACTAGAAACTCTCAAGTGTGGCTACTGAGGATTTTATCTGGGATATTATGCAAAATGCACACTTACTACTCACATGCATGTTTTCTACTGAATGGGCCATCATGTAGCTGCTATGGACACGTGCAGAATAAACAAAACCTCCTTGAGAACTGGCATTCTAAACCACTTGGAACACCTAAAAGCTACTGACTACTTATGGAAAAGACACAGCTTCTGTGGGAAATGCAGTCTTGCATTTCCTGACTTGCCTGAATGTAAAATACATTAACAAGTGATGGCAGTGAGCCATCTGATAGCACAGAGAGGTAACTGGACAGGAAAACCAGATGAAAAATAGACTGGAAACATCCCTGGAAGTGTTCCAGGCCAGGTTGGATGGGGCTTGGAACAACCTGGGACAGTGGAAGGTGTCCCTGCCCATGGCAGGGGGTGGAACTAAATGACCTTCGAGGTCACTTCCAACCCAGACCATTCTGTAAGTCTGTGACAAGAATTCTGAAGAAGCACTGAAAAAAACTTACATAAAACATATGCTTGGAAAATGCTTTAATTGCAGCTAAGTGATTTCATTACTCCAATTTCCAAGATGTTCCCTCAGAAATTAGGAGATTCACGGAGCACTACAGGCTACACAAACTGTTTCTGCCTCTCAGATTGTGGTGGTTTTCTCTGCAGTGTGGAATAAGAGCTCTGGTTTGCTTCACTAGCTGTTATTTCCAGCATGGTATGGAGAGTCTTTAGCAAAAGCCTTCAGAGAAATTCAGGCCAAAAAAAGAAACAGCAGGATATTAAGGGAAAAGTAAACTTTCGGTAGAATAGTCATTGAGTTTGACCAAAACAGTTCCAGTTCTAAGAAAAAAAGAAAGACCTTTAGCCTTATCCTAATCTTCTTCCTTCCTTGAAGCATCTGTTACAGATTTGCCTCACGCCACAATAGTTTTAAGAAAAAATAACCCAAAACCTAACTCAGAGCAATTCCTGGCTGAGGAAGAAAGACAAAGAAGTATTTAGCTATAGCCATATTTTCAGTATTACAGCTTTCAATACAGCCTAATGTCAGTGTTAACCCAGAAGCAGCCCATTTTCAATACTGAGCAAGGCCTATGGAATTTTTGTTTTTATACAGATTGTTTTAAGGGCTTCTTGTCATCTTATTCATTTATTGCACAGATCATCTCCTCCCACAAGGAGTTGTGCAATCTCTCTGTGGCAACAAAGCCAATTGCTTAGTGTCCCGATATTACTTTCCCATGTACTTACACTGCCTGAATATAATTCACTAGCTGGAGATAAACAGGAATTACTATCATCAAGTTGTGCTCTCTAGGTCACATTTTGAGAGTCTACACTGTAGGAAAATAATTAAGTGAAGATACATCTACCTCTGAGCTGCTCATATTCAAGTTTAAAAATGCTCTGTGCTCAGGCATTGCCACCTGCTCTTTCCTTTTAATTTTAAAAATTCTGAATCCCTTTAATGTAAGGCTGAAAATGCTTAAATTCTGGAAATATGAGCATTCACCAACCACAACAATTACTATCATATTAAATTCATGAAGATATATGAAAGAATTGTACAAAGATTAAAGGGTATTATAAAGCCAAAAATATATATCTGCATGTATATTATGTATTACAACTGTATGTTTTCAAACCACTGTCTCCACTGTGTCTAGAGAAGGCACACATTTCAATTAATAATACATCCATGCTTGATTTTCAGTTGTAACTTCCAGGAGACTTTACCCTTTCAGGCATGATATTGTAGCAGTCCTGAACTTCAACTTTCATTAGAAGCCATCAATCAACTTTCTTTCAGTAAAAACACATGTTCACTGCAGACCACAGACATTTTCAAACAGCAAAAGAAAGCACTAATGTATATATATGTTTATGGCCATAGAAAGATGAAGCAAATCTTGTCATGTATTTATCAATTAAATAAAAATGGCTTTTCTTACATCCAGCTTGAAGTCCAAAACAATTAAACAATTCTGCTTTTCTCCCAACACTGTGAATTCACACATCATCTCAGGGCTTTGGATTTCCTAAACACTAACACCAATCCAACCACGCAGCCTTCAAACTCTGAGAAACCACCTCCTCCGAAATGCTTCTCCACTTCCAGGCAAATATTCCTTGTCCCTTGCTATCCCAGTGAAGGCAACCATGGGACACGAAGCTTTCATGAACAAGGTGCTTTGAACTTACAGTAACAGATGTGTTTAATTTTAAAATGTTGTATTTACTTAAACCCACATACACTTATCATGTTGCAGGCTTTCCTTTTTCTTTCAAATGCTTCTTATTAATTTTTACCCTCAACTTTTGGCCTGATTAAGGTCTCTGTGGTGAAGCTTATAGAGGCAAGACATTCTGCTTAAAACTGACAGACAGTTGTTTCCATTTGCAAATCCTCGAGATTTTTATTGGCTTATTAAATATGTATACTTTGAATGAGATTTCAATTATCCTGGTATATAAATCATCCTTTTCTTTTTTGTTGTTCCTCTCAAAGAAAATTGACTACTGCCATCTCCTGGTCACACGTTTTCAGCTGACACACACAGCTGGACTGTGCCCAAATTCCTTGTGTTACAGCACAGATAAATGCAGAGGTAAAAATAGGTAAACACAGACCTGCACTAAGTTGTGCCACTTCAGCTCTGGAAGCTTTTCCACTAATTATCCATAGATAATTTTTACATTATTCATAACTTTCTTCATATGCAAACCACAGTTTTGAAATCAGGTTCCAAGTCCCACGACCAATAACATTGGCCTGGGGCTTTTCTTACCACTTATAAATATTTGAAGCAAAATAATTCCCTCAGAATTCGATGAGATGTTTTTTAAAAAAAATTAAATGGAAGAAGTTCAAAGAATTATTTTTAAAAGGGCTTGAAGGAAGAATTTCTCTGCGCTAGGGTGGAGCAATTATAATTGCATATATTGTAGACAGGCAGGTTTTCAGATTCTTGTTCTTAGAATGTAAGATTAAAACTGTTACCCATCTCCCTGTAGCACCTCCACAAACTTCTTATCTGCTAGAACAATTACCCATGGCAGTGATGTGCACAGTTTATGCTATTCCAACACTGACTTGAACTACAGTAAACAAGAGATATTCTCTCCCTCTCTTTCATCACCCTGAACACCTTCACAAACACTGTTAAGCAACCTCCAAAAATAGCAGAGATAATACTTTGTGTCCTTCACACCAGAAAATCACTGATCTGTTACACACCAGCTTGAAGCCCATCTCAAATCAGGTCATTTTAACATTGAAAATATCTATTTTTTTCCACATTTGCATGATCTTAACTTCATATTGTCTTTTGGTTCTCCTGTAGCACTCCTGTGTTTTCTCAAGCATAGGAGCCACTCCCTTTATCACAACATTCCGAGTATCTCGTTCACTGAACAGCACTCTATAAAGCAATTAAGATTCAGTTGACTACAGAAAATGCACGTTGTAATTCTCTTGGCAAACACAAATTTAAATAAATACTTAATTGCCAAGATTCTGATGTCTTCCATACAGATACATTTTATAGAAACATAGAATGCTTTGGGGTGGAAGGGACCTTAAAGATCATCCAGTGCCACCCCCTGCCAAGGACAGGGACACCTTCCACTGTCCCAGGCTGCTCCAAGCCCCATCCAGCCTGGCCTTGGACACTGCCAGGGATCCAGGGGCAGCCACAGCTTCTCTGGGCACCCTGTGCCAGGGCCTCCCCACCCTCACAGGGAAGAATTTCTTCCCAATATCCCACCTAACCCCACCCTCTGTCAGTGTGAAGCCACTGCCCCTTCTCCTGCCACTCCATGCCCTTGTCCAAAGTCCCTCTTTAGGCACTGGAAGGTGCTCTGAGGTCTCCCTGGAGCTGTCTCTTCTCCAGGCTGAATTTCCAATCCTTTCAGTGCACCCCAACAATATCATAACTACATGCACATATAGCCATAACTTTGTACACATGTATACACTGTGTATACATAAATGTCTGGAAATTTTGTAATAATGAAAACCAGATTTTAAAAAATCAGCATTATTATATGTCAGTATACAACAATATTTAAAAGTGATGGGCTTAACTAAGAGAACTGTTTGCATATTGACACTGATTTACCTTCTGGTTGCATCTCTTCAGACTTCCTTCTCACAAAGATAACTCGGGGTCTCACAGTCTCAATGTGTGCAGCTCCTTGGCTTTCCTCCTATGTATCATACATTAAAATCATATTACAAATATGGCTTTTGATGTAAAAGTGCAGCAGGATTACACAGAGCTTCAAGAAACATCCAAAGAGGTTTTTAAAGATTCATTATACGATGAGCACTTGTTCTTCTTACTTTTGACTTCAAGAGAATTCAGCTCTGAATTAGCCTGTTGCAGTGCTATTCCCTCTAGACAAACATCCTGGGAGCAGTAGGAATGGGTGGAAAAGTGCCACTTAGACCTGAAGACACAGGAGACTTTCAATTTTTACTCAAAGCATGAAGTGGAAAGAACATAAAATTTCTCTGGCTTTCTTCAACACCCAGGATGTCTCCCTAGGTATTCCCCTCCTGACTAACAAGAGAAAGATGAAAGAGAAAAGAAATATAAAAACTTCAGCATACAGGTTGGAAAACCCAGGCTGAGTCTAACATTTATTTCCTTGGCCATGTTTTTAGAACTGGTTGCTCCAAGCCCCATCCAACCTGGCCTTGGACACTGTCAGGGATGGGGCAGCCACAGCTTCTGTGGGCACCCTGTGCCAGGGCCTCCCCACCCTCACAGGGAAGAATTCCTTCCTAATCTCCAATCTAACCCTGCCCTCTGTCAGTTTAAAACCACTGCCCCTTGTCCTGTCACTGTGTGCCTGTCTAGAAGAATTAGGCTCTCTATTAAGACAGACAAATTTAAAGCAGACAAGATGAGAAAGAGTTGAGATTATTTTCTGAGAGCAGGAAGGTCTCATGGAAATGTGACTGAAGGACACCAATGTTACACGACATTAAATGCCAGCAGCATAACGGTTCTCAAGGGTCCATCTGAAGTGGGGTTTTTTTTGCCTTCTGTTGGACTTATACAGCAAATCAAAACTCAGTTTAAACTGAACTGAGCTGCAAATAGAAGTTGAGAGATAACACAGATTCGCAACCTACAATTATTCCTGAAGATTAAAAAACATGTCTTTTGAAATACTAAAAACTGAAAGCTAATGAGAATACCAAAGGAACAATCCCACCTAAAAAATGTGGATTGTATAAAAACATTCATACTTATAAAATAATATTATGAAAATATTTTGCAACCAAGCAATTTTCTAAGATTTTAACAATGCATTTGGGACATCCAATTATTTAGATTTACCATGTCTGGAATGTTTAGCCATGCAAATATGACTTCAATGTTCCTGTCCCTCCCATGATCAAAATGATTTATTTAGAATAGGAAGAGCCCAGCTTCCTCCTAGTCATTCTCTTGTTTCTTAGAGCTAAGACCATGGGGGGAAAAATGGCCACAAATAACAGTCAATTCCAGTATTGTTGCACAAGAATGGACAGAAGGGGTCAAACTAAAGATGCATTTAGTCTGGCTTTCTGTCTAACAGTGGCTAAAAGCATATATAAATCTCAAAAAAAAAATCTAATGCCAGAAATGGAGGAGCAGCCCAGGAATTTGGGTAGATAAGAAAATTCCTGTACGACTTAAGCCATTTGTTTTGGACCGAGTGACCACACAGACTTCACTCTTCATGACTAAAAGGCATTTGCTCGTGCCCTGTGTGAAAACTCGGGGCTCTTTCTGCTGGTCAAAAGCTGACCTACACACCAGTGCCAGGGAGCAAGGAAGTCTGGCAGCTCCACATCACCACCACAGCCTCCCTGACACGAGGATCCTGTTCCCACAGGCTGCAGAAACCACCAGGCTTTGCCATCACCTCCCAAGCCCAAGGCCCGGCAGGACACCATGTGAAATCCTGCATTTTCTCAGGTCTTTCAGCGAACTTTGCTCCTAAATAGCTTTGCCTCCTGGCTTTGTACACAGGTGACACAGTTTGATTTCAATGAAGGCAAACATCGCCTAGAGATGAAGAACAAGATGTGAGAGTCAGTGACTAACTTGTGAGGAAATCCTTCAGCAAGTTTAAAGTGATTACTGCCTTAAACATCGCACAGAGTGAATGAATCATCCTGAAAGCCTGAGTACCTCTTGCTCTCTTAGCTGGTATAATGTTACCAAAAAATCTGTCTCCTGAAGGCAGGTGGCACAGCAGATCCAATGGCAGAGCCGAATACAGATGCTATCCCTAATTAAACCACGGGAAAGGTTCATCCTTGTCACAAAGTAGATACATGCTGTCACAACAAGCTTTCAAATCACCTGGTACAGGGATTATTTTTTAATTTCAGAGAAGGATGTACAGATCTAGTAGAGGATCTTACAGAATATGGCTTAACCACAATAAACATCTCTTCTGGATGGGGCAATCACTTCAAGTCATGATCACCTCATAGAAAAGATAAAAGGGCATCCTGTGAGAAAGTGATCTGGAGTCTTACATCAGGAATAACCACACACAGAGAAAAAAAAAAAGCCCAACAAAACCACACAGACAGAGTTCTGGGGTTTGGTTGCGTGGTTTGAAGGGAGTGTGAGTTTTACATGCCAGCAGGCAAAAAGAAAGCCACAGGGGTTCAGATGCAAGAAGAGGTTTTTAAAGATAAGATAATGTCGAACTACCTAGAGATAAAGGATAAGATAATATATAACTGGGTATTTTCTGTGAAAGACACACGTGTTACCCTCTCTGTCCCTATTACTTTTGGCTAGAATTCACTTTTGCCTGTGAACAGTCAGTCCAAGAAAGTTTGCTCTGGTGAGCTTAAAGGGAAAGAAGTATAAGATTTAGAATCTTCTCTGAAGATGCAACACATCTCTTCAGGTGACAAATTTAAGAACAGCACAGACACCAGTGGCACAATACACATCAAGGCTCAAAAACATAAACCCAAAGGCAGGTTAATACATGATATTTTAGGTTCTTTTTAATACAGAATATCAGGGAAGGACAGACTTTATCCATGAACACAGCAACCATGGTAAGTACGTAAGGCTTTCAAACACACTGTGAAGCCTCACATATTAGAGAGCAGTCTGCCACCACGTTTGTAGCTTTTGCCACTTCTTGAATTTACTTAGCAAGTAAGCCACCATCTCTAGGTAACAGCACAGACTAATAAAGCAGCAAAAAATTAACTGTCTAGGTTTGAAGCAGAGATCAATAAGATGTTCCTCTAAGTCTTCTGAGGTATATCAATTTTAATTTATTTCCAATCTAGGAAACTTCCTACTAGGACAAATGAAGTTCCTGAAATACTGAGTCAGTGAGTTACAACTCATGAGCTTACAAAGCTCTATTGTCACTTCCTCAATCATACAGCCATGATATTATCCTGCATCTGTGCCCCTAAACATTGGAATGCCCCAATGAATGTTGCATAGGACTGGATCCTGTGAGACCAGTGAAGCTGTGAGGAAGTGCAGAAAGATAAAAGAGGTTTAAATTAAAAGAGAAAAGATTTGAGCTTTAAAGAAAGGATATTATAAAGATTTGTCACAGGAAACACAATCACCTTTATTGCACACACGGTGCTTTGACTCCAGCTGCTCAGCTGAATGTGTCACTTTAAATGCACCAGTTCTGTGATGTCAGGCACCACACTGAAACAGGGAAATTTGTTTTCCCAGGTTTCAGTTTGCTCTTTCTAACTAGGCACAGAAAAAATCCTTTCAGCTCACCTGGGACAGATCCTCTGGGAGTGGTGTCACTCTGCAGCTTGGCTGGGCTGCTGGCAGAGCAGGATTTGAACCTGGCTGCGACTCCAGTTCAGCCAAAAGCATCGCACTAGGATTCATATCTGCATCTCCCAGAATTTCTGCTGGGAGAAGAAAATTCCTTGATGAGCTGGAGCAATCATGTCCTGGTCAACTCATGTGGCAGAATGTGCAGCCTTTCAAATTTCCAGCAGTGGGACATGCAGTGTTAAAGAAATCATTTCCTCCTTACATGGATCATTGTATATCCCTTAAATTGCTCTTGTGGGGATAAAAATGAAATAAGAAATACATGCCTGTGGAAATTGAAAAAATAAATCAGCTTTATCATCTATAGATTTCTAACATGGCAGCATATGAGAAAGCTTCAGAGCTGTACAGTTCATCATACCATTATATGCTTAATGAGCTTTATCACACTTACTGGAAAGAAATTGGAAAACCTTCTTCATTAAAATGTTTCACTCCTGTATTAACTAAAAGAAACCTGTATATAGTCTCTTTCAAAGGGATAATTTGCTCTCTAATCCAACATTTATCATGGTTTTGCAGCCTGCAAGTGTGTAAAGCATCTTTATGAAAAATGTACTGACAGCTCATGAACTAACTTTAGCCTTCTGCTATCATACAGAGCCAAAGAATGAATTTTAAGCCTAATTAACTATAATCATTGCTTAATTAACTGTAATTATTGTTCACTTTAAGACTGCATGTGCCACATTTCATTTGCATGTTGGTTTTTATATCCCTGACTTTAAGCATTGAAAACAAGGATTTATAAATGACTGATCATGAAGATGCTGTTATGTACCTACACAAACAACACCTGCTCCATCCTACAAATGGACACTGTGTTTCCAAAATACAAATAAAAACTGGTCATAAAACTGAAAACAACGCACAGACACACAATCCCCAAAATTCTTAGAGGCCTCTGTGAGCAACTCATTCTGACAGAGGAACTGAGTATCCACTGCAAGGTTTGATGTGCAGAGATGCACACCCTGAAATATGTGAGCTCTGACACCCATTGGTGTAACTGCCTATTTCATTTTAGCCCTAAAAATAATTATCAGATAAAACTACAGACCTGCATGGTAGGTGTTGTGGCTATCAGGAAATAGAGGCTTGCACTAGAGGCTGAAGGACAGGCAATGTCCCATCCCAGTGGAGACAGAAAAAAGATTTGGAAGAAAAACAGAAACAATCCCAGATCATTCCTTCTACCCTCCACCCAACCCTCCCTCCAAAACCAGATTGTTTTCTATTCAGAGTTGACTTCTCTAACAAATGGACTTAGAAACAAGGATTTCTGTTCCTCCTTGATATGAAAACAACTCTTGCTTGAAAGCAGACCCAAGCTTTTATACAAAGTTGTTTCCTTAGCAATGCAACAAATTATTGTGCTGTGTTCAGAGGTGGGGAAGGAGGGAAGCTAAATTAAAAATCATCAGAATGCAAGAGAACTCAGTCTGGGATTATACAGATTATGTAAAATCACAGGACATTGCCTGTGGTAGTTAGTCCAGAGCACTTCCCTCCTCTCAAAAATATACTGCCATAAAAACAACACTACAAGATTTAGAGAGATGAGCTTTAAAATCAGTAGAGAAACACACTGCTTGGGGATTATCATCATGTGCAGTAGCTGGTTTGAACAGTGTTAATATATTACAGGACAGTCAAAGGGCATCCCAAATTAAATTAAATAATTTTAAAAATTTATTTTTAAAGATACAAGGAGATATACCCCTGTTATCCCAGAAACAGCCATGGACTGTGTGGGTAAGGAGGACAAAAGGGCATCCCTAGAGAGAGGTTCTCCCACCAACAGACATTGTCTAACTCCATGGTCCTGAGCACTTTTAGAGACTTATGGAACCACAGAAATCACAGAATCCAGAGTGGTTTGGGTTGAAAGGGCCCTTAAAGCTCATCCCATTCCACCCCCTGCCATGGGCAGGGACACCTTCTGCTGTCCCAGGTTGCTCCAAGCCCTATCCAGCCTGGCCTGGAACACTTCCAGGGATCCAGGGGTTTCTCTGGGCACCCTGTGCCAGGGCCTCCCCACCCTCACAGGGAAGAATTTCTTCATCACAACTAATCTAAATCTCTGATCTTTTAGTTAAAACCATTCCCCCTTGTCCTGCACTATCTGCAGATGATCTGATCACTGATTTATTGCTACATCACAGTGTCCTTAGTGCCGAGTGTCCTCTAACACCACGGAGTCAAACAAGTGACTTGGAGAAATCTCTTATCTCAGGGAGCCTCATGTAACCAATCTCCAAGCAAGATTCAACAAACTACTTTAAAGCAATTGTTTGACAATATATAAAGTACCACAATGTATTTTCAAGGCTGACACTGGTGTAGTTGGTCCAAAATGTTAGGTCACAGCTGGTTTAAAAGGTTACTGTCTGTGTGACCAGTTCAAATGTTAATCACTTCAAAACCAAGCAAATATACTAATTGCTCCAAGATTATTTTTGCCACGTGTTAAACACATTTAATTTCAATCCACTTCCTACTGGTCAAGGGTTAATAATGTGAGATAAGCTTCCCTTGTCAAATTCATAAATGTGAAAATTAAAAGGACAGAAAACCAGCTGTTCGATCACTTTAATTTACACAACTTCTGATAAATCGGTGCAACCATGTTTGTGTTGCAACAGCTTAATAATTATTTCAGTTTAGTTTAAACATATTTAAAACAACAGTCAACAAAATAAAGCGTGTCTACATGCTTGCAGCAGTTACATTAAACAAGTATAGAAGCACATTTTCAGATAACAACAGAGAAATTGGGATAAAAAATAAGGAAGAGGAAGGATGGACCACTGGTTTCAGCACTACTTTCAACTGAAAAGAAATAAATTTCCCTGCTTTATCACAGCAACTTATCCTCTCATTGCTTTGTACAAGCCATTATGTGTGTGCCTCAGCTATCCATATGGGAAAAAAATTAATTTCCATATCATTAGAGGAATATATGAAGCTAAAATATATTGCCATTTATGAGCCATTGCAGTGTCACCATGGAGTGATACCAGCAAAGAGGAGGAGTTGCTGTGCAACGGGACAGAAGGAAGTAGCTTGAAGGGCTGGTGTTAATACCTGTCCAATGGAAACTGCCTCCATCTGTTTCTCAGAACTGAATTTGACTTAAAAGAACAAAATACACACGTTACAAGTTAACTTTTTTATAGGCAAGGGGGTATTTGCCATGATTTTTATTCCAATTGTAGAAAATTGCTCAGAAGGGTGAAGACAAGGCTTGAATTAAATCCAGTCCTCACAACAGGAACACTAATAACTTCATTGTAGGAATTGCCTGTAAATTTGGGATTTTGAACATATGTTCTGAAATTATTTCAGATTTTGTTATGGAAAATCCTCAAAATCCACATAAATATCACAGAGAAGAAATAACAGTCTAATTGTACCTCTAATTTGGGTAAGCTGCCCTGGAGATGTAGAACCAAGATCCTGATGTGGTCTGTTCCCAGAGCTCTGAGCAGCTGCATGGTCCATAAAAATGGAATGTCCCATCAGGATTTTCTCTTGTGCTCTGGTCAGCCTCGGTCTCTGACCTTCACTGAGCTCCCCAACACTGCCATCAGAATCCTGCAGAGAACACCAACATCAGAACAGCACATACAAAAACCCAGTGCAGCTCTTGCAAACCCAGGCATTGTTTTCTAATTACATTAACTCTGAAAGCATTTACAAACTTAAGTTTATTCTATTTGCATTGGGTGAAGAAAACAGGCCCTGGAGATATCATCTGAGTTTGAAATCAAGATTTACATTTATCAGTACTGGACAGGAAAGGAACACTTGCAGCCAAACATTATTTATATTGTTAGTGGTATCTCAACAGGATCAGAACCTAAGCTATATTTTTAGCACATGAAGCCTTTGATGTTATAGATTTGGCCATTGTTGACTGCCTGACCTTGAAACATTGGCAGCATCTAAAAGCTATTGACTCTCTGTTGAACTGCATGCCAGATAAAAGCTTCAATTTTCAAGTAGGTTTGGAGGACACTAAAAATAGAGATGGTTCTCTGGATCCTGACTTTCATAGCTGTAGGGAAAAACCAGCTTATTTCCATGGAGGAAAACAGGTAGAATTCACATACACACATAGGCACATCACTCAAAGGCAAAACAAGGAAATCCAGGAGAATATTGATGAATATTGATGAGAAGAAGGGATGCCCGCACACACCTTGCCAGAACCTGGGGGGAGTTTATGAGTGCCTGATATGGACAGACTGGTCTGTGACTATGGGAAAGGGAAAAAGCAAATTAGAGCTGCATTTGTAATTGGCAGTGCTGATGAGAAAATGTCACTGCAATTACAGGCAGACTTGGAGTTGACACTGCAGAAAGCTTTTCACCAAGTCCAGCCACTGGAGCTCATTAAGCAAAATAAAGAAAGACAAAGGAACAGCCAAGGAGGTGAGTCAAGTTAGTAATTATTTAAACTAAACTGACCAAGACAGAAGGCAGAAACTGCAAATGCATCAGCAGCATCACAAAAAAAGCAAGATCTGCTGTAAATAAAGGTGTTCACGAACCATGCTGCAGTATTCAAAGTTCATTTCCTTCAAACATTCCTCCAGCTATGTCAGTTTGAATGAACACCCAGTCCAAATTGCTATTTTCCAACATAGAAATAACTCAGATGTGTGACAAAAAAATTGTGATGCAGATAATTACATTTTTCTGAGAGTGTTTTTTTTCTGCCAACTGAATAGGAATTTTTGAGGTTTTGTTCCAAGATCGGTATCAGCAGCATGTGCAAAGTACATGTAAACACTTGCTGAGTTGTTCTTCGTAGCTCCCTAAAACACTCCTGTGGCTGTTAAATGCAGTGTATTTGTACTGTTAAACATTCCACCTGTACTGCTGAAGTGACAGAAAATTCCCTGGTACTCCAAGAGACAGGACAAACCCGGTACATGGGGACAGTCACACACATACCTGCAAAACGAGGTTTATACGATGCACAGTTTGTTTATGACAACACTGAGACTTCAGGGTTTTTAAGAAGTTTTACAGAAGAACGAAGCCAGCAGAAGTGGGATCACTTCCAGCAGGGAATGAAGTGTATGAAGCTGTTCTACAGCCAACTGGAAGGATAAGCTTGGGATATTTTATCTACTTTTGAGGAGGAAAATATCACTTCAAAACTACTGTACTGGAAGGCAAAGGACTATGAGTTACCTCCAAGTGGTCTATTCCTTCTTGTGTAAAAACAGGGGCTTGATTTAATTTGGCTAAAAGAGTCAGGACAGGATCCCTGTGACAGCCTTTATCCAGTCTCCTCACCACCTGCCCTTCACTTGGAGGATCATAATCCTAGAACAAAGAAACAAACAAAAAACTCCACATAATGCATGATCCAAAACTGTTCTTTTGTAGGAATTTGAATAATTCTTACTTTAGTTCACAACAAAGCTTTTTTTTAACAGTAAGTTTCCACACTGAAAAATTATGTCATAAAAATTCAAGCATTTAAAAATAAACAGATGACACACTGTTTTCTTTTTTTACCCACAGACATGCATAGTCTTTATTTAATAAAAAAGATTGCAATATTTAAAGAGGAACAAGGTCCTTCAGGCCTCCAAAGATCAGGGAAACAGTTAAATCCTCACACACCCTGGTTGCTAGCAACAATCTGGCTGCAGAGCTGCTCTCACCAGCAAGGAATATGCTCCCTCAACCAAAGAGCCTGGTTTGAGGATGGAGAAATACCAGAAAGAGCTACAATCCAGCTGACAGAGAAAAGGGAAAGACATCTCAGCAGGCAAATGTTCTTCTGCTGAAGAGAACTTTAATTTAGGTTCATCTGATATCAGTCTTAAGGGCAGAGTTTAAGAGAGGAAGCGTGGCAGACAGAGGAGGCACCTAAAGATCTGCCAGCTCAGGGCACAGCCTCACAGCTGTGGTTGCTGTTTTGGGGGTGTCCTGTGCAGAGCCAGGAGTTGATCATTCTTGTGGGTCCCTTCCAGCTCAGGATGTTCTCTGGTTCTGTGACTTGAAGGAAATCATGGGTATTAGGTGGGAAGCTTTGTACAGCAAAGTTAAATATGCCCATGAACGTGTACAAATGTTTAGGAAGGACAGGCCAGGAGAAGAGAACTCCTGCTCCAGGATATTTAGACTTGCTTTGGGGAGCTTGGAAGGGGCCCCTGGAGGTTTTCTAGCCCAACCCAGCAGCTCAAGCAGCCCTTCTTCCAGTGCTCGGCCACCCCACAGTAAAAACATCTTTTATGTTTACAATCAATTTCCTGAATTTCAACCTGTGTCCAGTCCTTCCTGTCTTTCACTGGCTCTGTCTTCCTCACTTCCTTCCACCACATATTTATACATTGCTAAGATCCCCCCTAAACCTTCTCTTCTCCATGGTCTCTCCTCTAATTTCTGTCACAGCTGCATCTTACCAAGAGGCACAGAAAGTCAGAGAGAGAAAATCCAGGCATTTGAGGAATACCAGAGAGAAAGGGAAGGGAGAATACCTTGACTTGGGAGGCTTCCAGAACAATGGACTACAGCAGACATTGGATAAAAAACTACACTGATGTTCTAAGCAGCTTTAACTAACTCCAGCCTCAGCTAACCTACTTTAATAATTTAATCACACAAGCAATTAAAAGATGGCTCAAAGCTGCAACAGCTCAGAGCATAGCAATGTTCTATTCTGTTTAAGATGCCTTAAAACAAAAAACAATAAAGAAATGAAAGTGCATAATAGCTATCTCTCACCTACAGAAGTACATAAATCATCAAACCTTGAAAAAATATAAATTAGTTTGCATAATGTGGTCTTTTTTCCTTTGGTGTTCTGAAATTCTAGCACTCACTTTGTGAGTGTGCAGTTTAAAAGCGTGAATTAAAAAAGTTGGTGAGTGAAAATGTTTAAAGCACATTCAATTCAGCAGGATGCCCAAGGTGGAACCCACATTATCCCTGTTTCTTTATGAAACAGTTCCTTACCATTTCATTGGCATCTCGTAAAGTACTGGATAAGCTCTCAGTGAGGTTTGGAAGAGACAATCCTCCTTCTGCTAGGAGTGAAAAATATTTTGTTACAACTATTAAAAAGCATGCAAGTTCCGTGACAGAAAACCAAAGGCACATTCTTTAATAAGTGCAACACTGTGCTTTAGTAAATTTGGAAATTCCCACTGCCGGATGTCTATTATAAAGACATATTTTCATATTTCTTTTCATATTTCTTACACTTTGCTTTCAATAACAACTTAGTACCACATGGTACTTATGCAAGACAAGTCCCAATTATTTTCCAAGTTGATCTCATGACAAAAGAGCAGATTGAATCTTCTTTCCTTAATAAACAGCAGCATTTTGTTCAGAGACAGGAAAAAGAACAAATGAGATCTTGTCAATCTTCACGAAAAGTTAATGCTCGCACTTTTATCCGAAAATGTACGAAATGGAACTTTGAGAGACTGGAATAGTTTGTAGGAATAAGAAATTCATTTCCATTCTAATTCCACAGCTGGTTACCTGCTGCAGGCAGGGGCTGTCTGTAGGGGAAGAGCACCTCCCCTTCTGAGATGGCTCTGTCTGTGGTCTCGGTCTCTGTGGGGGTGACGCTGCTCTCCTGCGTGGACACCCCGGAGCTGACGGTGGGCACAGGGGAGGGGACCTGGGCACTGCAGGGAAGGGGCTCAAAGGGCCTCCCTGGCAGCTGCTGAGGGGGTAAAACCAAGGCCTCTGGTTCCTCATCGTTGGCCACGGACATCTCACTGCAAGGTCAGAACATGCACTGTGAATACACCAAAACTCACAGACCAGGACACACCAACATCTTAATTCAATACTGAAAAGAAACTCATTTTGAAGTTTTTTTCCAATGCAAAAGCACAGCATCTTACAGAATAGGTCAGGAGTTAAAATGGTTAAGTAAGGCTATTTGTGATTTTTTTGTTTATAACTAAAAATTACCATGTATATTCCCAATGAAGTAATCAAAAAAATAAAATGCTATTAACACAATATTTCATTGTCACTCTGTGTATTACTGGCAGGTGTAGCAGTACAAATTCATTAAGTACAGTGTTCAGCAGGGCAATGAATAAGGGCTGATAAATCTTGAAAAAGGTCCTGATTTCATATTTTTCTCTAAAACACACTACAAGCCATTTTAAAAAATGGAAAAACCAATCCTGGCTTATCTCGAATGCCTCCTGATATATACATTAAGGATTTCTTTCTACTGACTTTTTGAGTCTATATGTAGAAAGAATGTACATATTTCAGTTTTTAAGAAATGACAAAACTGTGCAGCCCACTGAACTCACACAGCCCCGGGACGGAACGGTTCTTCAGCTACAGGACTGGGTTTCTCTTCTTCCAGTGGAAGTTCTGCACCATCCCACGGGTTTGGAGGCATTGGAATTTCCATTTTTGCAGCTTGGGAGCCCCATTCGGAGGCAGGAGGGCTCGGTGTGGCTTCTGGGGGAGGTGAGTTGACAGGGGTGACCACAGGGGTGACAACGCGGCCCAGGGCAGCTGCAATCTCAGCTCCTGCACGTGGGAAGTCAAATTTCAGATCAGAAAAGAAAGCAGGAAGTAAATCTCAGTCAGAGCAAGTCAGTTCTACCCAGAACTTGCAGTTTTGGTGGTATCTTTTGATAGTTATAGAGAAAAGACTAGATTAAGAACAGATTCTTTTAAGTACAGTGTTGGCACCTGAAGAAGTTAGAATAAAACCTCAATTTCTTCCTCAAGGGAGACTGCTCTGCATTTTAAAAAATCAAGCTGCTTTACTTGAAGAGTGTACATTTGATTTAATTAACATTAGAAACACAGGAAGGAGCAGAAGACAGCTATTTTTCTGATGTGAGAAATTGTGGAGGGGTTGGGAGGGGTGGAAATCACACAGACCATAGAAATGTGCATTAATTTTGAAAATAGAACTGTTACCAAATAAAAGATGTTTGCTTTCTATATAAATTAGCCCATAAATTTTTGTAGAACATGAGTTTCCACTTGAATTATAGCCTCAAGAATATTTATCCCAAGAGATAACTTGTCTTTGAAGAAGAAAATTAAAGGCAGTAGATTAAAGCATATTTGCTACTTCTAAACTTCAATTATTATTTTCAATACCTGTTTCTTTAATTTTTTCACGTTCACGAACGTCCCCACTCATTTCTGTAGGAGATGGAGACGAATCTGGAGTTTTGACCTGAGGCAATTCTTTTTCTGAAGGTGGTGTTGGTGGTGGTGTGGCCTGGGGTGTTGGCAGGGGAGTAGGCACAGGAGCCTCCTGAGGGGAAGAAAAATCATTACCACAATTCCTATCTCAGTGCAAAATTCCTGCCTTCCCAGTACTCCCAGAGAGAGCTGAGGAAGAGAGGGAAAGGCAGCTTATCACAGAACAGGAACAGTTGCTGTTTCATGGATCTAACTCCTCTAGGAAATTGCACCAGGCTAAACGGTCTGTGTGGACAAAATAAATTAAAACCAGGGAATTATGCATTAAAATTACTGAATTGGGAAATCGTTATATATAGAATAGAACAGACTATTTCAATTGAAAGGGATCTACAGTCATCATTCAACTGCCTGAGCAATTCAGGGCTGACCAAAAGCTGAAATTTGTTGTTAAAGGCATTGTCCAAATGCCTCTGAAATACTGACAGGTTTGGGATAGCAACCACCTCTCCAGGAAGTTTAATTCCATGTTTAACCACCCTCTTGGTAAAGAAATGCTTCCTAATGTCCAGTCTAAATATGAATTCTATTATTATATCAATTTTAACAAAACATTTGATACAATGTTAAGCAAGAAAATATTTCATGACATGGATAAAACTGAATCAGAATGATGATTTTATGGTAAGAAAAATCAGTTTAAGAGAAGATTACAAACAAAGCAATAACCAAGAAAGTAAAGCACTAAAATAAGCACAAACAGAATTGTGATCTTCCTTAAAAAGATGACAGCAATGAACATAAATCTGACAAGCAAATGCCATGGCTGTGGTTCAGCCTGCTGTGCAGGACTATGATGGACCTTTCCAGGCTTTTTCCAGCCTTGTTCTCTGACATTTCATAAAGAAAACAAGGCAATGAGGCTACAGGAAGACTTCAAAGCTAGTTTCTGAAGAGTATGTCCTCAGACTGATGATTTTTATTAAAATCTCTCATGGGAAATGGAACATGCCAACACATTTGGCAGCTCACGCTCTAGTGTGTGACATTGTGAACACCAAAGAACTCAGAAACAGCTGAAGTTCACTTCTAGATAGGAAACTTCTCAGTGAGAAGGGAGAAATCAAGAATGCATGAATGACATATTCAAGAACTTCTGCCATAAGGTGAGAACAAATGGAAAAAGAATTAAAAAAAAACCTTTGCTAGCTATCCTTTAACTTGTGCTATCATGCTACAAAATGTGGAAAGACTTTAAAAAACCATAATTCGCTACCTGGGATTCCAAAAATGGCAGCAGAGAATCACTACTACAGCACAAGGCACTTGAGGAAACCCCATCTTGCAGACCACTTTACTATTAAAAATGCGTATTATCACATTAGTGTTACCTGTGCTTGAAACCAATCTAAACTGGAAAACATCAAAGTGCCGCCCAACAGCAAGAGTCAAAAAATGGTCCACAAATGGATGATTGCTTTATTTAGGCCAATCAAACAAAGGCCAAAGAGCACAAATATATATAACAAGGAAAAGCCCAACCATTTCAGCCAAAGGATATTTCAGTTTGAGCTGGTACAGAAACAAAAGGGCCATCAGTAAACACAGAATGAAGAACAGAAGAGGTTTCTGAGTATCAGAAGAACGAGCTGACAGCAACATCGTGCCCTCCTCAGTCTGTAATGAATTGGAAGAGATGCAGGATGGCTGAAGTTAAGCCCACAGCAGTGAAACCATTACTTTGCCTACAGAATCACCCATCTGCCCCTTGCAGCAGGCAGGAGGAGCAGTTTCAGTCTAACTGCACTGCAGCAGAACAGAATAAGTGATCCCACTTTTCAACAAAGCCTTCCACAGTCGGATTTCTAAGCACAGCAATTGCCACAGTCATCCCAAAGACATTACACAACACCAGATTGCAGCACAGTCATGTTGTTATCAAAATAACAGCCAGCTGTCATTTGATTATCAAAGGGAACACAGGAAATTATCCTGTATTACAGGAAGCTCTACTAATCAATTAAGCATTTATTTGAAACTACTGAACTCAAAACTCAAAAAGAATTAATAGTCATTTTAACAGATATTAAGGAATGGCTGCAAGCCCGTAAGACCAAAAATAATATTGCTCTCAGCTTCCATTTCTTCTTAGATGAGGAAATTAATTTCTTCATATCTCATTTTTTTGCAAGAAAGCACAATAACTATTTTTGGTTGAAAATAACACAAGCTATCTTTCAACAACACGGAATTAAGTACCAAGTAGAACTTCAGTAGGAAAGCTTAAATAAAACAGACTCTTACCATCATAGTGGTCGTGCTGGGAATAACACTTGGATCAGGAACTGTTCTCTGAGCCTGATTGTCACCCAGCATGGTTGCAATTGTTTCACTGAGGGCTTCATTTACAAAATGATTTATCATTTCTGAGTCCACAGGGACGCCAGCATTGACAAAGAGCTGAAATCCTCCACCACCAGCGACTTGAACTGAAAAGGAAGGAGCATAAAGCACACAGCCAGGTCTCACTTCCTAAAATGCATGTACTGTACTGCAGCCACTCATTCTCTATGAATTTTTAAACATTCCTTTGCAAAAAGTGATTTTTTTTTAAACTTTCCAGATAAACAACAGTAGAGAAACAAGTCAGGGTCATAAAAGAAGGGAACAGCAAAGGGCAGTGACATCACAGGAGAAATTCTTTTCTCTCCATTCTCACTCATTCATTAGAGAAATAATTTTTGACATATCTATTAACAAAAGAAAGGCAAACAAACATTACAGGCTTAGCAAAATGCCAAATGTGATTTAGATGGCCAATAACAGAAGGTGATTTGTACAGTGCTGTTATTCTATGTGTCCTTTTTCTTTTTTTTTTTTGAGAGAATTTATTTCAATGGGCTTGTAACACTTGCTCTGTCTCAATAAATTCAGGTGTGCACTGCTGCTTTTTACAGTTTCACTGGTTCAGCATTATCCACCCTTAGGCTCAGGCAACAGCTACCTACACAGCTTGTTAAAATTAGCCAAAAACTGAGATAATCCATCTGCTGAGAACAATAATTCCTTCTTACCAATGTCAGGGGTTATGTCATTGTCTTCACTGTCTGAGCTGCTAATGCTGGGCACTGTTTCTTTCTGAGCTGGGCACATCTCACTGATAATTTTTGCCATTATTTCTTGTTCCACCCTGGCAGAATAAAACCCATTTAAGTATCAGCAAACACCAAGACACCTACAAGCACACAAAAGAGCATTCTTGACATAAAACACAAGGCAGCTCAAAGCAAAATGGATAAGGGAATGGAGGCGAGAAGAATGGGAGGGATCATTAGGGAACCATTCCTTCTTCAATATATATTCTTTGCCACTTTGTTAAATTGCAACTCACCAACTTATCAACCTGTTTTCTATAGTTTCTTTCCTTTGAATCAGTTCATCCAAAATATCAGCAGACTGCTGAGGAGCAGAAGCCACTGGAGGAAACAAAGGACCATTGTATTGTGGAGAGGCAACTTTAAACTGGCCATTAAGCTCCAGAAGAGGCTCAAGAAATTCTGGAATTTCATCCCTCTCCTCTTCCTGATCCTAATAAATAAATAGTAAGTTAAGTTATGGTACATTTCTGGAAGGCAACGTTATTGAGGTAGCTGTCAGATTTTTTTCTTCAAGAAACATCTGTAGATGTATCACAGCACACAAACCACATTCTCCCTCCTTAGTGTGTTGTAGTTAATTGATACAACTCTAAGCTTAGCAAATCATAAATCTGCAGAGGTATAAAACCATAGGAACTACTCAGTAAAACATGATTTGGCTCATATTTCCTGCCTGGGCTGCACAGGGCAGGGAGCCAGTGGCAATGCTAATACTCGAAAAATTTACTTGTGACCTACGTCAGGTTTCTTTAATGTTACACCAGAAATGTTCCTCATCTAAACAAAAAACTTCAGGAAATGTTCTACAGTTACTTGTTGGGTTAGGGTTTTTTTGTTTGTTTGCATTGGGTTTTGGTGTTTTGGTTGATTTTCTTAAAATAAATCAAACTTGTTCTTTAAAGCCTCCCATCTGAAAAAACAAATTCACAAAAGTTAACGAGCATGCAGTCAATCAAAACTAATAAACTTGCCAGCACTGAAAACTAGACATTAATAGTTTACACATATGTCACATGTGCGTTTACACTACCGTTAAATTCAGCTGCTGAAAGTTAGAAGGTATTTCTGGACAATAATTCATACAACCCTCACAGACATCTTGATTTTAACCTTAAAGTGCTATTTCTAAAAAGTGAGCAAAGTGGCTCAGTGTGTTAAAATGTTTGGTTTTTCCCAAAGACACCTCCCTCCTTTTTTCCCTGGAGCACAAGCACAGCACCAAGTCCCAAAAAACAACCCCTAACCCATCATAGTTAATGTCTCCTGATGAATGAGAACCTGCAACCTCCACTTTTAATATTAAAAACAAATGTCTCTAATAGTAATATGATTCTCTAAAGAGAAAATTTGGCATGTCAGAAAGATGAAGAGCTGAGCCCTGAATTACCAGAGAGAAATATGTGATGGTGCAGAAAATCTTACTGTAAATCCCTATTTACTAAGATTAATCTCCAACACATTGAAAGGAGAAAAAAAGTCTTCTTTTCCCTTATATAAATTAAACTTACTCTTAACCCATAAAATAAGAAGACCCCATGCTATAGATTATCTTTAAAAAAAAACCAAACAAATCACTGAAAAGAGAAAGAACAGAGAAGGGGGAAAAAAGAATATTGTAACATTTTCCTGTCTCCTTCCCCACCCCAGCATTAACACCTCTCCTACCTTGATACTTTTTAAAACTGCAAAGTCAGAGAGCTCCCTTATGGATTTTACAACAAAGAACTATTGCGTCTTTCTGGATCTTTAAACAGCGATAATTCTTCAAAGAAGCAAGACAACCAGAATATGTATATTTGGGTGACAAACAAAGCTCTTTAAACCATTCTAGGCATAGAAATAAAGAATGAAGTTAAACTCAGAAGGCCCTGGGTGCCTTGCAGGCTGATAAGCAGTTCATGCTGTTAGGATATGTGTATTCAGAACAATAATTCATTCTGACAGCAAATGTAAAGATGTCTTTGTCCAGCATTTCATTATGCATTTTCTTCTGCCTGCATTACTCCATAAATTTTCTTTGATGTTGCCTATTTAATACCTCTGAAAGTATGCAAAACACAAACATCTGGATTAAATAAAGCAAGTACATACAGTACATCTTACATATATTTAGTAACTCTGACAAACTTTTGCAGTTCGACTGCATTTCTAAAATATTTTATATTTAATAGCACACAAATCCATAATAATGCACAAAATTATATTCATTTGGGGGTGATATATTATCTCTACTGAAATAAAAAAATAATGTAATAGTCAGTATTTAATTATAGAGATTGAACTTGAACATATATCAGCTTGTAGCCCAATCTGGAATAATCTGCACTCAATTCTGCATTTCACTTCCCTGGAGACTGTTGAAAATATCTATCACAACCCCCAATCAAAATATGGCATAAATTAGAAAGTCTTTCAGATATGATTGGAATATTAATCACTGTACTTTATTATAAAGTATCAAGCCAAAATTCTATTTCCCAAATTACATTCAGCTAATTTAAAAAAAAAAATAAGTTTGAAATGATTAGATGGTATAGATTAGTTTTGTTCCATTAACAAACGTACATGCAGAGACTTTTATTAAAGACTCCTGAAACTTAAGCCATGGATTTCTTCCTGATGGATTTCTAAAGCAATTCTCACGAGCAAGGTCAGGCTGCATTGCAGGTGTCACTTGTGAGCTTTTGTCTGAAGAGTGAAGTGTAAAAACATCAATGTCCTGACCAAGAGCATCTATGGGAAACGAGGGCTGAGGAAAATACATTTACTCTGAGCTCTGCGGGTTCCATATTTTGTTGTGGCATTCAAATTGGAAGGAAAAATTCTGAGAAAAAAGCCCCCACCTTGCAATTAGGGCATGTTCAGAGAGAGCAAAAAGTGCATTTCATCTGAAATCCCAGGAGGTTTGCTTGAGGAACTGTAGGATGTGGCTGCTCATAAGAATTTGAGAGCAGACTCAATAAATCTGAGAGTTAGTTCTGGGCTCATGTGAGCTGAGCAAGTTTCTCACCCTGAAATAATCACAGAATCACAGAATGGTCTGGGCTGGAAAGGACCCCAAAGACCATTTTGTTCCAACCCCTGCCATGGGCAGGGACACTTCCACCAGACCAGCTTGATCCAAGCCCCATCCAACCTGGCCTTGAACATTTCCAGGGAAAAAAAACAAACCAAACAAACAGAAAAAGATAACAGAAACAAACTAACAAACAAAAAAAAGGAAGATATTTCACTCAAATACTTATCCTACTCAGTTCTAACAGAATTAAGCTTTCATAATAAAAGAGGAGTAGAGGGAAGACAACAAAAGCTATTTTTTATACAGCATTTTATGCACATACTTTCATGAATCTGAGGACTTTTTTATAACAATAACTTTGGTCTCTTTTGATGTCTTAAATACCCCTGCCACTCCAGAGACTGATTTTATGCTTCCCTATTGTGTTTGCCTTGCACATTTTTAAGAACATTGTCTGTGTGGTCATAGGCCAAACATATGTTTCACTTGGAACATTTTGGGTATTGTGGTTAAAATACATCCCATTGCCAAAACTAAAAGATAAAAGCAATCCAGGAAAGAAATGAAAAAAGAAAAGATGAATAGCTATTATTCACATAATAAAAATTTAACATTACAGCATTTTTTGATAGCTCCTAAAATGATTTCTTTAAAACTTTTTTTTTGTGCTAACAGGAGAACAGTGTCCACAGAAATTTAACTCCTCCCCTCCAGTAACAAAAGGTAATTTTGGAACTATAAATTAATAAAGCATTTGCACACTTTTGATAGACAAACCACCAAATAAGGGCAGTTTAACTAATTGATAATGCTAAAAGATTAGCTCATTTTCTAAATAAATCTACCTGTAGGCTCTAGGGTTAATACTTGATGTACACTCTAATCCTGGGATCAGGAACACATAGAGTAGGTAAAAAGAATAATTTTTTTAGGTACATTTTGATTACACACAGTAAGTTTTGTTCAGTGAAGTGAAATACAGGCTGGTTCACCAACCCTGAGTGTTCCTCAGGACCCCACTGACAAGGGGTCAGCTAACCAAAGAAATTATTTGCTACCTAAAACACTCAACTCTGAAAGAGTTTCTCAAATAAACCTGTGTTACCATAAATCAGAAACAACAATATTGTCAAGAATTTCTTCTTAAGATCTAATCTAACTCTGCCCTCTGTCAGTGGGAAGCCATTCCCCCTTGTCCTGTCACTCCACACCCTTGTCCCCAGTCCCTCTCCAGCTCTCCAGGAGCCCCTTTAGGCACTGGAAGGGGCTCTGAGGTCTCCCCAGAACCTTCTCTTCTCCAGGATGAACAACCCCAGCTCTTTCAGCTTGTCACTATATTCATTACATGCAGACTTCTAAATTGTAAAATCTAAGTGCAATAATCACTGCTGATTTTAGAGAACTACTTGTGTTTCTAGTGGATCCTAACATATCCAAATAAAAGCTAATTTTAGCTTTATACTCTAATTTTTCAAAAGCTTCTCTACTCACCAACACACAGTAATTTCTAATATCCTTTATAGCACTGTAAACAGTTCAGTATTGCTCACAAAGTGTAATTTTAAAGCCGCTAGGAAAGCAAACCAGTTTCTTTACACTGCATTTCCAGTTTTTGAGAAAATAACGTAAAACAATTATAAAAATGATTAAAATGAAAAGACACCTTTGCAATGTCATTACCTGCATGACATCAGTAACATCATTGAAATTGGTTCCTGGAAAGTTTGTGTCTTCCTCTTCACTGTGGATTTCCTGTGGAGTCTTATAAAGACAGATTGCAATTGTCAGGTATTTCGCCTTGGCAGGGTGGAAATGCATTAGCAGAAAACCTTCATGACAAGAATGCAATTAAATCACACCTTCCACTGTCCCAGGTTGCTCCAAGCCCCATCCAACCTGGCCTGGAACACTGCCAGGGATCCAGGGGCAGCCACAGCTTCTGTGGGCAACAGGGGCCAGGGCCTCCCCACCCTCCCAGGGAAGAATTCCTACCTAACATCCGATCTAAACCTACTCTGCCAGTTTGAAGCCATTCCCCCTTTTCCTGTCACTACATATTCATGTAAATAGTCTCTCTCCATCTTTCTTTAGGGACCCTTCAGGTACTAGAAGGCTGCAATGAGGTCACCCCAAAACCTTCTCTTCTCCAGGCTGAGCAATCCCAAAGCTCTCAGCCTTTCCTCATAGGAGAGGTGCTCCATCCCTCTAATCAACGTGCTGGGATGGAGTAACATAATTTTAAATACAAATCATTATTTTAGTATTTTAGTCCACAATATCTGTCTTACTCGGTGAATACCTTGATCACAGGTCTCTGGAGGACCTAACTCCTGAAGTCAGGAAAACAGAATATACAATAACTATACAAAATAATCAGTGCCTCACCAAGCCTTCACACTGCCCAGTCTGTCCTTATCACTCAGCACACAGCAGTTGGCCTTAGAGCTGCACAAAACCCTTCCTTACTGCTCAAACCAAGATCAAAAACACCTCTGAAAAGTTGTATAGAAAGAGAGCAGAGTGGCCACTCCAACAGCACGGGCTCCTGGGGCCCAGGCTGTGCCCACACACCACCGAGCCCTCCAGAACAGCCAAGCAGCAGAGGGAGGGATGAGGAACATCCCCAGAGCACTGAAGCCAGTGAAAACAAGACAGACATGAGCCAGCAGGGATTATAATTCTTTACAGGACTCGGGAACACTGTTTTTCTCAGAGTTTTACTATGGTGATAATTTAATCTTGGCAGAACAGCAGCTTTCTACAATTTTTCATTTTCTTAAACAAATACTTTGTACTATAAATTCTTTAGAATAATTACTCCATTTTTCCTAGAACGATTTCATTTCTCTAACTAAAAAAAGCCAATGAGATAACTTTGCAGCAATTTAATATATATTTTCTTTTGAACAAACTTGAATTCCCAGACAATCAGTACCTGTATTACAGCATCGACAGGAGGGAGCAGAGGCTCAGAGCCTGGAGGAACGTGATGTACACTCACACTGGCACTTGAAACACTGGCACTTGAAACACTGTCAATATCAACATTTGGTAACACCTAGGACAGAAAAAAAAAGCATCAATATAAAAATCTATGTATCTGCTTGGCTGTTATCATTGAACTTCTTAGTTTTTTTCTTCCCCTTGCTTCTGAGCCACTAAAATTCAGTGACCTCCTTTTCTCATGCCTGTATCTGATATCAACTTGGTTCTGAAAAACAAAATACTGTAATGTCAAAAACTAACACCAGAAATATTCACCTCTTCTCTTGCTGTACCTGATTTCTCCTGTTCTATAATTCCTGACACTTTGTCTATATACCTATAAAAATTACCTATGACCTAATTAGACCAGAGGTGTGGTTGACTTGTAGTTAGTTTAGAAGATGCTGGCCCACAACTGTATTAGCTTTACGTTGTCACACATCTGGTACAGCAAAACCAAGGGATAATTGTATTGTAATATAATTTGTTATAAAGGCACATCCATTGCAGCATTAAATGTGTTGTGTTTCTGTTAAGAACAAAGATTTCAATGCTTGCTTCACTCCTCAGGGATAAGAAAAATCACCTTAAATATTTAAGAACTGGGTGGAATAACAGCAAAATGCAGGTGGGTGGAATAAAGTGCCACAGCAAGGGAACAAAGCACAGAACACTGTACCTGTGTTTAACTCTGAGTTCCATGAATCATTTGTGTCTGAAAGGTGTGTGGGGGAGTGTGAGCAGTCTCAACAATTTGAATCCAAAATAATGAACACATAAGAAACATTCACTTCCTTGACAACAGACTCATGTAAAATATTAAAACGACAAAGCCCAGTCCACAAGGTGAGGACGGCAAGGGTTGATTAATCAGGAGTGAAACCCTTGGGTTGACAATCATGCTCGAAACAGAAATCTTAAAGGCCAAAGCAATCATCCAAGAAAACTGACATTTATATTTATACTTCTTTTATTGCAAGTTTGTTCTGGCTCAAAAATCTCATTAAAAAGAAGAAAATGTGACATAGATCTATTTTGCAAATGCCCTGCATAGGTGACTTAGGGAAGAAATAGTTTTCTATTTTGGTCAAATAATAAAGATAATTGTTAATATATGAATAAATGTATTACTATAGCATGTGAAGTGCTTGGCCCCTCCCTTCTATATTTTTCTAATTCTCACTGAAAAGCATCTTCTGATGGCAAAGGGTGTTACTGATGGTTCAGACTGCCTTTAGTTGGCACTCACTAAAATAAACAAACAAATAATCATCACTTTTGCCATGTACCTGCACAGAGAGCTGAGGTGGATCCTTTTTCTCTGATCTCATCTCTATTACAGCTATGTTTGGCTTTTTTACCTCGACTGGAGGCTTTGGAGGCACTTGAGGAAGGGAGGTTGTAACTGTGACAGGGTGTGGTTTATCTATGACTACTCCAGCAGGCTGCAGCAATGTGCTGCTACTTTGGGTTTGACCTAAAGACAGTTGAAAAACAAAAATTTATATACAGATCGCCAAAACCAGCAAATTCATAAATTAATTAAAATTAAATTGTGCGCATTTCATGTGAGACTGAGAATCTGTGCGCAATTACAGACTAATTAAAAAGCCCCCTATTAACATTAGCTAAACTATGATAATTCACCAGCTAATTTTAAGGCTTTCCCAGCAGAAATTGTCAACTCAACACTCCCTTTTTTTAAAAATTATTCACTTTTCTTGACTGTGGTGACACCTACTGCTGAAAACAGGAATTGTGTTTGCCGTTCAAAACCTACAGACCATGCTTCCCCCACCTCACATTCTCTTAATCACACCCAAAGTACTATCACACTTAGTATAACAACCCACAAATTTCTGTCTGAGACAGCCTTTTAAAACAATAATTGCCTTATTTCAATGCCTATATAATACTAACCCTTCTCAAAACAAGTCCTACATAAAGGTTCTATTGAAGGTCCAAAAATACAGAAGTCATGACAAGGAATTTAGTGTGTTTGGCACAGTCCTACTGAAATTGCTGGGCTGAAGTCATTGCAAATGTTGAATCCAAGGGTGAGTGACTCAGTTCCTGCTTACATGGATACCAAATTGCAAGGAAAAACATGAACCCTAAAACTAAAGTGTACCAAAAAGGGACAGCAAATAATTGCTCTGTCATGGTGTCACCAGACATCCAGCATGAAGGATGAGGAAAACCTGAATATTTTCAACTGATCCCTCAGATTTCCTATGAGAAGGGCAGGTGCAAATCTTATGGAATGAGTTGAGTTGGATGGGACCTTAGAGATCATCTAATTCCAACCCCCAAATCACAGATGTACGGAGGCACAAGCTGTTTTTCCATGCAGCAGCAGTAATGAACCTGCACTCACCCTTGCCCAGGTTATTTGCTCCTACCTAGTGGAATAGCCATGGGAATGAGGTGCCCTTCCAGGGGACCAGAGGTAGCAGGGACATCTCGCCTGGGACTGAAGAGGTACCGGTTCTCCTGGGCAAGGGCATACACAGGGTGCTTTTTCCCAGGGCTGCTGATGACCTTCTGTGTGTGAGAGCAGGTCTGGGTCTTTGCTGACCTAACCTTTGTACCTGAAACAAGAGCAGGTAAACTGCAGGTCATAATGCATGTCCAAAGCCAGTGACATCGCTCTACTGATCCAAGCCTTTCTACTCAAATAGTTCTAGATTTCTCCTGTGGGATGAAGGGAAAGAAGGATGGAGTCCCAAAGGGCAGAACCTAAAAGTGCTAAAGTAGATATCTCAGTATTGGCAGCAATGAAGGAGTTAAAATTGCGATTTTTACATTGAATATGGTAGATAAGGGCATAGAAACATGAAAAAGACCAAGGGACAGCAGTA
>VZTX01001590.1:56928-73118 GCA_013400915.1 Pardalotus punctatus
ATTTAGCAGCTAAGAAGAAATTCGCAATTTAGGTTTGAAACGCAGCCACGAAAGTGACAGGTACTCAAAGGAACAGGTATAATCTGTAAATTCCTGGTTGAACAACTCACTGCTACTGGAAAATCAAGTATTAACTAATACCCAGAAGTCTTGACTTCCATCATCAAGGAAGCACTGATTTTTTGGTCCAATTTTTCAAGTGTTTTGCAAATAGCCAACCAGAAGTAATTTATATGTAAAAATGTCTTAAGCATAGAGCAGAGGAGAGCATTTATTGCAATGTGCATTTCTACCTTTACAGTCACGCAAGGTCTTACTCAACTTACAGCAAACAATGGTTATTATTAAGGAAATTATTAACTTTAATCTGAATGGAAAAATACTGCTTGAAAATTCCCCCCCCCCCAAAAAAAAAGGTGTCAGCAATTGTCAATCAGGCAGAAGTGCTTCTACTGTTATTTTGTAGGTGTTAGGATAATGAATCTGGAAAGAATCATGCTGGTAACGAACTCCATACCTTTATTACAGCCAAAAAAATGTCATCTTACTCCTCTGTTATTTCTAATAATCACCTCCCTGTACTTGTAGTCAGCTAAAACGTGGCAACAAGCACTTTTTAGCTCTGTTCCCATTTCACAGCCTCCTAATTAATTGAAGAATGAAAGTCAAGGATTATAAAATACAGGGATAATAAAGACTGATAATGTGACTTTTGTTAGATGCAGACAAGCGAATAAGGCGATTCATTTATAAAGTGGTATTTTTGTACAGACAAATTATGGGTTGCAAGGCTGGAAACAAGAAGAAGTCACGACTCCTCAGAGAGAAAACACAGGTCAGAGAGAAGCATCCCTAGAAAAGGGTTTATGGTCAGGTTGGATAAGCAACAGAATGAGAAATCACAACACAATGCCCTGGTCAACAGGATAAATGTAACCCCCAGATGTCTCCCCAGGATGTCTGAGATGGAGCAGGAGAAGACTTCCATAGATGATAGCACTGCATTCAGCACTCAGTCTTTATCTCTGTAAACATTAAAATAGATTGGACATTAAAAGGCATTTTTCATTTTTGAGGAAAAAATCACCTGGAAACTGAAGTAGCTGTAAACTGCAGCCAAAACCTCACAACAAATCAGATAATAAATCTGAGGTGTCCTGTTTGCTTTTGAACCATAAGGTATTTTGCCATGGGAAGAAGCAGAATTTCTGCTGTCTTTAAATGATGAGCTTGTGCCTTTCTGCAAAGCACAGGTTAGCCAAAAAAACTGTTCTGAAGTCAGACAAATTACAGGACTCTGTAACATAAATAGATAGCGTTCAGAGGCTTGTGATTTAGAAGAGGTCATACTGCATGATCTAACAGTCCCCCTTGGCCTTGAACTTTTGAGTAAAAGCAGAAATTGGCAGCATATCTGTAATGCTGCCAACTTGTAAAAACAAGGTTCTCACAGTGAGAATGATTAAGTACTGTATACACACAGCACCTCATTTTAATTGCTTTCAACTTTTCATTTTTCCCTGAAAAGTTTATTTGCACTGGGCAGAAACTAGACATTTAATTAAACTTAGCTTTAAAAAACCAGTGTTTTACATGTATTTATCAGTTCACATTATGCAAGAAAACAACTCCAGCCTTTTTTTTTTAGAAATTATCTCTTACTCACAAAATTGTTAGTTGAATTTTTTTCCTAATTTCCCATAAGAAACCAAGCATTAGTCACCATAGTTTATTTGCAAAGAAAATGGCTGAGAGTTATAAAATGACTGAAAAGAGACTCTCCAGATGGCCATTTCAGTCTTAAATAAACATCCTCATTCTAACACTAATTTAAAACAAGTTCAGTGGACTGCTCTAACAAAATAGAGTCATTTAACAAGTCTGGATTTTTCAGCCAATCAAACCCAAGGTCAAAGACTTCCAATAGTTTTGAAGCCTTTATCACCTGGTACATCAAGGCCAGGAAAGGAATCTGTGGGTGCAGATCCATGAAGGGAAGAACTAACCATGCCTAATGGGAAAGAGATTTGTTTATTTCCTTCTATTTTTTTTAAGAACCTGGTGCTTTGAAGAGCTCATTCAACCCTGCTGCATTTTATTTACACTCCTACTATAGAGGAGAACAGATCTGTTCCTAACTTCATTATTTACATATATTTTCCTTCGGCAAAAGAGCGCCTTCCACAACAGCAGCCCCCAAAATCACTGAACTGTTTTGCCTAGGAAAGCACAAAAATGAAGCAGTTTGACCAAGTCTTACCAAGAGTCAAAGAAAAATAATGCCAGTATCAAAGAAAGGCTGACCTCAGTCTCAGTTAAAATCAGAAAGCTTGGGAATAGGACACACTCATTGGAGTGTTGTTCCTTCACACAATATGAAAAAATTGCATCCTTCCCTTAGATAAAAATACAAGGGGGTGTCCTATTTTATTTACTGTCAGGATAGAGACAAAACGGTAACTTTCCATAACTGCAGCCTGATGTTAAATAGAGAAACCAATTTTATGGTTTTACTCTTGCAAGCACACGTTTTGCTGTGCTGCTGCAGCATGACTTAATGGCTTGGAAGGGAATCATTCTGGGAAAAGGCTATCCAGAGTTCACTCTGTTTTCCAGCAAAGAGCTTTTAAACCGTTTGTCACACGCAGGAGCTCTGGAAGATTGAAAGCAGCATTGATCCAGTGCAGTTTTCCCTTTCATTTCTATTTGCCTTCAACAGAAAAAAGCTGAAGCACGGGAGCAGCTCATTACAACTGCAGAGAACCTGCACCTTCCCATTTCACTGACACTACTGAATTCACTTGGTAGTTTCAAATGATCAAATTACCTATTAGTTATAATTTGTGGGGAGGGGCGCACTCTTTCTGCTACTTTATAAGATATTGTTTCTGGAATGATGGAATTGGCCTCCCTGGAAAGGTTATGACCTTCTATAAAGGACAAGAACCCAATAAATAGAGAAGAAAATTCATTTAGGACTCAGCAAAAGCAGAACTGCTGATTAAATATTTTTAAAGAAGTGCTTGTTCTCAATCCAAATCTTGGTGGTCACTGTATCACTGGTTTTACTACTCTAAGTGCTTACTAGCACACATTTCACTCAAACAAATGTGTACAGAATAAATTAAATTATAGATATGCAACACAGCCAGTAGTCAAAAAGAGTGATGTATCGTGCTCCAAATGACTATACCAGAGGATCCAGGCACACCATTTTTCACCAAAAAAAAAAAAGACATTAAAGAGAAGGCAAATAAAATATCTTAAGTCACAAGGCTGGCAGTTTTCACATAACAAGGTCTCACCTTTTAAAAAATGGTGAGTTTTGAAAGTTTTCTAGGTTTTTGCCAGGACTATAACCAGCATTTTCCAGTGGATTGGAAGGAACTTTCAACCCTTTTTACCAATAACATTTTTTCTTCCTGCATCACAAGTGGTCTCCAGAGCACAGGTAAGAAAAGGGTCCTAAGGACAACTTTAGGCTAAACAAGAGATTCCTGTACTGTTTTCAGGACTTGCCACTGTGGTTGTACATCATAACCACAGAATCACAGAAGGGTTTGGATTGGAAGGAACTTTCAGGATCAACCAGTTCCAACCCCCTGCAATGGGCAGAAACACCTTCCACTAGACCAGGTTACTCAATAAAATACTAATACTAGATTATTAGTAGTTGTTGTTGTTATTTTAAAAGGCCCAACCTCAAACCCCAGCAGTGTTTGTCCTGAAAGACATAGATATGTTTTATACCACACACTGTAATGGCCTAAAAATATGATTTCATCAAGTGATTGGCTGCCTTCTGATGTTAATCTCCCGTATTTCACACAGAATAATATGTTTTGACAGCGGTAATAAAACCCCAGACAGCATTTTTAAACATGACATTTAAGACTGCATCAAGTGTATTTTCCCTGCATGGGTAACAACAGCCTAAGTGCAAGGAGCGTCGAGGAAGCCAGTTAATATTTTTCCATGGATGCACATCCTATCAACTCCATTGTGCTCACCATCACTTTAATTACTCTTACACTTCAGCTTCTCTCCCATCTCCACACTTTCCCCTCATCATTATCTTTTCTCATGTCATGTGCTCACTCTCTCCCCCAGTAAAATAATCCACACTGGTTTTTCTGACATATCAGTTAAAGAGTAATCTTAGTTTCTCTATTAAGAATCAGGTAAGTTTTGAAAAGGTAACAAGGAAATAATTAAAAAAAAGAAATAAAAACCAGATCCAATTAAAACATTACTGTCCACTAACTCTAGATGAAGTTTACCTACACTGACCTATGTCAGATACCCTTGTCCCTTTTACACTACTTTTACATATTTTTTAATAGGTTAGAAAATTAGGACCATCTTATCCTAACATTTTGCTTACAAAACAAATTACTAGAATTCATTATTAATCAACTAAAAACCTTTATGCATTAAATAACCTTAAAAGCTATCACAGAAAGGAATTATACTCTGCTTATAACTCTAACTGGACTAAGAAAAAGGAGTTACCTGCATTTAGTGAACTTAACCAATTATTCTGATTACATCTTTTAATATTTTCAAGCTAACAGATGTCATCTTCATGTCCATATATTTAATTTTTCATATTGCAGTTAACGTATTAGAAGTAGGAAATTAAACATCAGACTTTCTTGACTTTTCAAATCTCAGTACATTTCTGAACTCTGAATGAATTAAATATTTAAATTATATGACTGGATAAACCTGACACAAAAAATACATCTCCCAGGGACCTTTATCAAAAATTGAGTTCATTTTTCAACACATTCAGCTTTTAGATGTGATTACTTCTAGCAATTCAGCTCTTTCAGCTTTGACAACAATAAACACATACTAATATATTTATCATATTCAGAAATAAGTATTTACTTGACAATCTAAAATAAGTGAGAGATGCACTAAGCAAAGTTGAAAAACTTTATTTTTGAAAAGAGGACCTTAAATAAATAAACTATTTCAAATGGACAGAACCTACAACAATCATCTAGTCCAAATGCCTGATCACTTCAGCGCTGACCAAAAGTTAAATTAAGGGCATTTTCCAAATGCCTCTTAAGCCCTGGCAAACCTGAGACAGTGACCTTCTCTCCAGAAAGCCACTGTGGTTGCTTAAGCTTTATATTGAAGAGCAGGTGAACTACAATTAAAAGATGAATTTTCACAAGGAATTCCTAGAATTAAAACTGGGAAGGAACACCTTGTTGCCATCAAAGAATTACTTACCTCTAGCAGTCTCTATCAGCTTGGGTCTTGGAGGTTTAGATTTGGGACTGGGAGAGTTGAATCTCAGATAGGGTCCTTTTTTAAGTGTGCTACGGTGGCCCTGGTAAATGGGTTTCCCATAAACTTGAGACAGATAATCTTCATTTTGGACCAGTGCAGCTCCACCTACAGGTCCCTGAGGGACACCAAAAAGGAAAAAAAATAAGTAGTTTACAATTCTTCATTTGTGAAAATTGGAACAGGACAGAGCTATCACTTTCATTTCAAATTATCACATTTGCACACACCATTTTTCACATCAATACAGCACTGTTTTTACCAGAAAAGAAATCAACTGCTTGGAACTCACATCTGCCCTTCTTTCTTTGCCCTGCAAACTTTCAGAAAAGTAAGTTCTAAACCTCTGTTTCCTTGTGTTATCTTCCACTTGCTTCTGCAATGGCTTAGCTGCAGATAAAGGCTTCTTTGCCAAGCATCCTTGGATGTTTTGAGTTCTCTCTTTAATTTCTCTCTTGGTCTTCATATGCTTGAGGTTTTGGCCTCTCTTGATCCATAGGGCCTTTTGAACATATTTCCCTTGTTCTGAATCACTTCTTGCCATTTCAGCCTAAATAGAAAACATAAATGTAATAAATGGAGAATTTTATCTTCAAGGGTATCAGCAGAGTGAGTGGGTAACCCTGAAGCTCTGAGAAATGGCCTGGTTTTCACATTAGCCAGCAAATGAGACCAGGGATTTTCATTAAGAAACTACGGTTTTAAAACAGAGGTAAATATTTTATTATATCTTATTACATGCTAGTAAAAATAGGCGGTTTTCTCATGTTTTCCAGTTGTGAGTAAATCACTTTACTGTGGATATGAAAGAACAAGGCGAGGTGGAAAAACATAACACAAAAATCCGAACTCATTTTTCCAGCCATACCTGGATTTCCTCACTGATTGCCTTGATCCACTCATCCACAGTCCTTCGGATACGGATCTCTTCCAAGACATCTCTGAAACAGAAGAAAGAACTATTTTAGGTCAGTGCTTCTCAAATTGCACAGATTTGTTCCTGGGAAAGTAGTGACCTATAAATGCTCTAAAAAGAGAAGCCCAGACACACACAGTGAGATTCTGCACCTCTACACTCCCCAAAAGGTGCCAAGCAAAGCCCATGGAGCTTCCCAAATCCAAATCTGTTTTTACATGATGCCACCTGCAAACCCCACTCCCTGCTGGTAAATACTGACATTATTGTAAATATTTTAGGAATAAGAGGCAGCCATGTGTCACTGCCTACTTGGATCACAACTGAAAAAAAAAGAAAACAAAAATATTCCAACTTAAACAAAAAAGCAGATGACAAATCCTCTAAAAGATAATGAGGGCTGGTAACATGCCTAAAACACCCCTTTATATATACAGAATAGCTGCTTTCCTCAGGAAAATGCAAATGTGCATTGTATTTCAATAGAAAATTTCTATTATGATTCACGCATGAATATTTAACACAATTAACAAAGCAAAAGTTCAAAAGCCAAAGGATCTGTTGTGAGGTGATTAATTCTGTAAATTTACAGGGTTATGAAGCCTCTTCTGCTCTGAATAATTAAATTAGTCTTTAACTTCCTTATTAATGCAAGTTTGTATGGAAACAGCTAAATGCCATGGCACCAGAGCAATTTGTCCAGATGATAAAACCTCAGAAATCAGATTTAGGTGCCTGAAAAAAAATTCAGTTCACACCACAAGGGTCAAAAAACATCTGATGTTCAAGAATCAGACAATGATTGCTAAGAAGAGTCAATAAATCCTTTTTGTAGGGAAGAGCAGGAGTTCCTCAATGCACAGATTTGAAAACATCAGTCTCACAAAGCACTGAATTGTAGGGTCTAACCTGTTTGCAGTCAAGGAGTTCGTGACAGAATACATGGCATCTCCATCTTTTGCACGAGTAACAGCTTCCAGATTCTCCTCAAGGACTTTCTTATTGTTCTGAACTCCTCTCAAAATCCTTTCAGCATCCCTCAGTATAGACTTTGGCACTTTGACATTTTGAAGGATGGATGGTTTATTGAGCAGATGATGTTCAGGAGGATCAGGTGCAACAGGAGGATTTTTTGACTGAAATTGAAACAGAACCTCTAGCTTTTAATCAGAGATTGTAATTTCCTGTTAATCTGTTATCACATCAATGCCATCATATGAAATACTGTCCACGTGCACTACCAGCAACTTCAATTACTCAAGAACGTTCATTATGTTGCGAATATATTTAGAGAAGTGAAAGACATCCAAAAGATCTCAAATGGAAAATGATGCGAAGTATGAGAGGCAATGCTAATGAGGCTAATAAGCATGTGAAAAGATGGCAATTAGATACATGAAGTATCACAAGCAAATCTCTCCATGTAACAGTAATTAAACATAATTAAAAGCCTAATAAAAAACCAAGTCCTCTAAATATATGCACTTGTTTGGCATCAATCTACCCCAAGAAAAACCAAGCAATACTCATCAATTTTAACAAGATAAATGCCTCAGCAGGCCCTTGATCCTCTCCCACTTTTGCTCATTTTCACTTTTCAGAAGAAACAATGAAGTCTCTCACTTGGCAGAACCCTTTTACAGAGATAAAAATCGAGCATAAATTAACTGCTAAGCGCAAAAGAAAGGGACACAAACACAGGAAACAAGTTCTCACATTCATTCTCACACTCCTGATGAAAAGCCCAGAGGTCCATGAAAACTTCCATTTAACAATAAAAAAATTTAAAAGTGATAAAACATAAAGCATTAAAAAAAAATCAAAAAAAGAACAAACCAAACAAAAAAAACCCTCAAACCAAAATGGAAATACTCAAACTCAAGTAGACTCTGAAAGCATCAACTGAATGAACAGAAAAAAAAACCCTCACAGATCATAACTCAGTTTTGGCTCTAAGGCTACTTTTTTATCAAATTATAATTAAACAAAACTTTACATTCTAACAGATGTCCTGCCACAATGAGCATAACAAAACAGGAATCCACACACTGATCCCATGATCTTGGCCTGGTGAGAAAAGGGCAATATTCCAAATCATTTATCCATGTTATACAGGCTTTAATTTTAAAATGAAACTTTTTGATAAATACTAGCTCAGTAAGACAGGTAAAATCTGTGAGAAAATGTTAAGAAATACGGATACATGATCAATTGTAAAATGATGCAGACTTGCTAGTTAGACCCAGATCACAAAATGCTAACTCTAGCAGCAGCCCCCACGATGCCATTTTGAGACAGCAGCTTCCTGCCTGACATTTGTAGGATCCCCCAAGGGATTTAGGAGGACTGAACAAGACAAGAGTAATGTCACCTGTACAAGAGCGACCCTGTAAAAAATGCACAGTGCGCAACAGGTACGAGGTGAGATTTCATTGCAAACGCGTTAAAAATCGCTTCAGTATCACAGGATTTTTTAAAAAGCCCAAAAACCCACAAAAGAAACACACATAAAAATGTCAAGATATACCTTAATAAGATCATTCATGTCAGATTTCCATGAACTTGCTTCCTAAAAAGACAGAACAAGAGCTGTTGAAACGTGCTCTCTTCCGCTGGGTTAGAGCACCACCTTCTGTCCTCAGCTAACTCAGACCTTTGCTTTATAACAGAGCTGGTTTAACATTTATCCAAAAATTTACTATCTCACTCTACAAATCTCTCAGTGAGGAGGAGTCAATAACTAAGTATCTAATTGATCTAACTCTCCATTTGCTATGTCATCACATCTCTGTCTTCCTACTGACCTTTTTCATGAGAGAGATTTCAAACCATTTCTGTAACTGTGTCTTTCTCCCCTGCCATTCCTTCTCCCACCTTGTCTTGTTCTGTTGCCTATATTAAGGCACGTTACTTAAGTTTTTAGCAATACTGCTAAGAAAAGATTTGCAGCCTCAATGGGGCACATGGTACCTGTTCCATTCCTAGTAAGAACAGTTAAATATACAATCCACAAAGTGTTATAAAATCTATTAAAAAAGCATTAGCTATGCTGTAAGATATGACAAATGAAGTTGCATTTTCTAAAGATACAGCAACAAATAGCTGTCAGGTAATATAAAATATTTTTAGGGAAATATGCAAGCTGAAACATTCAACCACAGAAATGAACCAGCAGAATCAAGGCTATTACCTTTCAAGCCAAATCACAGAGGTGAATTTTCAAGTTTTTTTTTCTTTCTCACTGTGTATATTCACAAGAACAAAGAGGATCACAGCAGACAGGTGGAACCAGGAATGGAACCAGGTTAAGAGATAAAAGCCTCAATTGTCAAAAGCTCCATGTTGCCAGCACAGAACCAGATCCTGTACCCCCAAAGGTACAAAATCATTAACACAAGAAACAGCACAAGGATTCTAGGCCAGGCAATTCCTTGGAAACAACACTCTATACAAAAAGTAGTGGCAAAATGAGAAAGGAAGTGCTTTAGTCATCCCTTAAAGCTGGCTGGAGATACACAGAACATTGTTCTCTCCCAAATGGGGAAGCTACATCAGTTCTGTAGATCTGCAGAGAACAGGCACTGCAAATACCCAAAACCTTAAAAAAAAACAAATAAATAAACTTCTTTCTCTTTCTGTCTTTCCTTCTCTCTCACCTGTTGTTATGTCTGGGACAATGGCAGTCAGAGTCCATTGCACACTCAGAGCATTCAGGCTCAAAGCTCTTACACACACACAGACTCCAACACTTCAATTAATTGTAAACAAATGTGGTCTTTTTACCAGTACAGAAGCAAGAGCAACACTTGCTGATCCCAGATCTCTAACCTTTTCTCCACGATTTTTATTCCCCTTATTCAAACCCCTGGTCATTCTGATTACATTGACTTTACCTGCAGAATTGTGTGCATTTCTCTTCTCAGCTTGCCAAGATCTTGAAGTAAGTCATCTGCTTTTTGCACTGTTTTCTCAATTGAACCGTAGCTTTCAACAGCAGGGACTGAGTCTGCAGGCAAAGCATTGTGCCTGATGGGAGAAACGCTCCTGGTTACACCTCTCATGGCTCCTCAGGTGGCCCAAGAAAGTATTCAAGTGTGAAACCAAGCATGAATTTACAGTGTAACTTTTAGATAAAGTGGAACTTGCTTTGGCATCTGATGTTATAGAGAGGTTATTGGATTTTCTCTGTTTACTACTTAACACCCTGAGCTCTATCCCTGTGTTTTCAACAGTGAAACTACATCTAATACACAAAATTTAAACTTTGGATACCTTTCTATTTGAAGCAATTAACATTTGTGTGCACACTGTCATAAATTATACACCATATATGTAGCAGTTTCTCAGTGTATTAATGAAATTATAACATTACATTATTGCCTGGGGAAAATATGCTTCAGACTGCATGGCTAAGAGCATTTTTTCACCCATTTTAAAGCTGCGGAATTGTCAGGTGGATGCTGCTCCTGGAAAACGCTCCAAATGCAGCCCACTGACCTCTGAGAAAGGTGCTATGAGCTACCCTTAGCAACAAGCCTTCAACCACCTGCAGTTCAACAGAAACCACAGAATCATGGAATATCCTGGGCTGGAAGGGACCCACAAGGCTCAGAGCCCAACTCCTGGCCCTGCACAGACACCCCAACAATCCCACCCTGTGCATCCCTGGGAGCATTGTCCAAACACTCCTGGAGCTCTGGCAGCCTTGGAGCTGTGCCCATCCCCTGGGGAGCCTGGGCAGTGCCCAGCACCCTCTGGGGGAAGAACCTTTCCCTGAAATCCAACCTAAACCTCCCTGACACAGCTCCAGCTGTTCCCTCAGGTCCTAACAAAAGTAATGCAAAAGCAGCACAGAAATACCCCAGCACAGCCTTGCCACACTCAAGGACCACACCAGTGGCTCAGTTACAGCATCAGTGTCTAAATGCACTCCTCTGAATTTCATTAAAACAAACAGAAACTCTCCCTCAGTTTTGGATTGTTGTGTTTATTCACCTGTCTCTCTCAGAATGCCTGCTCAGTTCATTGCTGCTTAATGCTGTCTTCTTGGAATATTCCATTTGCTTCAGCAGTATTTCTTGAGAATTCAAAACGTGTTCCAGACTTTTCCCTTCACCTAAAATGAAGCAGAAAAAATGAAAGTTGGATTAGTTCAATATACTTCCTTCTTCTTTCCAGATATTTCACCATTATATAATACTCACCCAAGGAGAGTAAAATATTTTTTTATATTTAAAAATACAGATCTGTTTCAGATCAGGCAAGTCACTTAAAGCCACTCACACTAATCTATCTTTCTCAGATTGCTTTAAATTATCAAAGCTGGATGGAACTGGGATGGCAATGAACTGAGTCACTGAGAACAAATCTGTGACATTATAGACAGAATGCTTCTTTCTTTTGTCTTATGTCATTTATTTCTGGACCCACAGAACAATAGGAATACCTGACAGCTTTGTAAAAGAGACAGAACCTGATCAAAAGCATTAAAGAAAATTATTCTACATTTGCTTTACATCTGCTGTTTTCATTATAATAACCTATAAACTTTGTGGACCCATAAAAAATTCAAAAAAATTTCAATTCAACCAATAATAACAACAAAGTTATTGAGTAGCTCCCTAATTTTATATTATTCTGCCTTATCTTCCTGAAACCTGACAAAGAATGGGCATTTGATTTTCCATCTGAAAAAATATCCCAGTGAGCAATCATGCTGAAACTTTATAGTTTAAATCAGCACTGTCTTCAAGTATACAGTTAGTTAAAAGTACCAGTTATGAGTGACTTATATTATAAAAAATTAGCCCTTCCCAAATACATATTCCAAATATTCTGAATATATATCTTTAAGTGCCAGCAACCCAACAGGTCAGAAAAGGTGAGGACTACACAAAGTAACCCCCAGGCCATAATACCTAGACCGGTGGAGGACAGAAGTGTCTTACAATACCTTCTCCTGTAGGTTTGGGAATATTTTCCTTTTCCCTTACAGAGTTTTCTTTCTCTGAGATTTTCCCATTTTTGGGTACAGGTTCTGGAGCGTATCTCCGAGGAACTGGTGTCTTTAGGGGAGATTTTTGTGTATGAACCCCATGACTTGGAAAATGTCTTGAATATGTTTCAGCAAACACTAAAAAAATAAAGTTATTTAAAGGTTAACAATTTCCTTCATAGGAAATTATATCATAGAATCACAGAATTGTTTGGGTTGGAAGGGAGTTTAAAGTTCATCCAGTTCCAACCTCCAGTTCCCCTAGGCCAGGCTGCTCCAAACCCCATTCAACCTGGCCTGGAACACTGCCAGGGATGGGGCAGCCACAGCTCCTGTGGGCAACCTCTGCCAGGGCCTCACCAGCCTCACAAGAATTTTCTTGCTGGCATATGATCTAAACCTACATTCCTTCAGTTTGTAGGCATTCCCCCTTGTCCTATCACTACTTGCCCTTGTAGACTCTAGAAAAAACCCCATGCCAGCTCTATAAATTCTTCACAAAAGTGCAAAATATTACTGAACTAGTTAAAAAAGTAAACAGGAAGAAAATTTCATACGTCTGACTGCTATCACAAAGGGATAAAAAAACCCCAAAACCCAACAGTAGTTCATTACAGGCTTCCACACAGATCATGTCCCAATAAGATTATTTTAAATTAAGTCCAGGCCCCCTCCTGGTGCAGACTTAGTAATCAAAAATCTCACTTTAATTTAAACTGGAACACACTGGAATACCTTCAGAACGTTGGATAAATTACACAGTACATTGGGCAATAAAACCAATTATACAGAAGAAATGTTTACTACTCATTACTGATGTGATGCACAATCAGTATTCATGAACACGAAATTAATGCAAAACTAATAGTGAAAATAAGGCAGTAAGAATTTGTCTCCACCTTGGGCAGGTGCAGCACTGGTAGGGAATAAACCCCTGTGAGACGAAGGTGCTTCGTGAGTGAGCAATCTCTGCTCTGGCTTCCCAGAGTGTCTGGTCAGGGCACCGGAGGCAGGCACAGGACTCTGCTGCAGGCCATGTGTGTTCACTGCAGAGCTGATGAGATGGGACTAGGAGACAAAATTACAGAGTATTTCTGCTCATTGGATCACAGAATTGTTAAGGTTGGAAAAGACCTCTAAGATTACCAAGTCAAACTCTTCTCCCAGCATCACTACCATGTTCCCCACCAAACCAAGTCCTCAAGTGCCACATCCATGGTTTCTGAACACTTCCAGGGGTGGTGACTCCACCGCTGCCCTGTGCATGTTCCAGTGTCTGACCACCCTTTGGTGAAGAAATTTTCCCTAATATCCAACCAAAACCTGCCCTGGTTAAACTTGAGGCCATTTCCCCTTGTCCTGTCCCTTGGTCCCCGGGAGCAGAGCCTGACCCCATACCTGGCTGCCTGCTCCTGTCAGGAGCTGTGCAGAGCCACAAGGAACCTCCTGAGCCTCCTTTTCTCCAGGCTGAGCCTCCCTCAGCAGCTCCTCACCACCAGACTTGTGCTCCAGACCCTTCCCCATCTCTGCTCCCTTCCCTGGACACACTCCAGCCCCTCAATGTCTTTCTTGTTGTGAGGGCTTTCACTTTCTTTGATCCACTTTCACTGGATCTTTCTTTCTTTCTAATATTAAAAAAAAATACAATAACATTAACACAGAGACACAGAAGAAATGATTAAGCTGAAGTTTCTGCGTTGTGACTTAAATACCTGAAAATTCATTTGTTGCTCCTGTAACTTTTCCAAGTGCTGAATGCGTTGCACCATGAAAGCATTCATTTGTTTTTCAAGCTCACTGACTCTCTGGCGGCAGTGGGGCTCCTCATGCTGAGCCATCATATTTGTTTGCTGTTCAGACACCCGCTGCAGCTGCCTGTCTGTCTCCTGCAGTTTCTGAAGCAGTTCTGAAACTGAGTTCACTTTTGCTTCCAAATCATTTTGAACCTGCAAGAAAGGATAAGAAAAAAAAAAAAATGGAAGGGGAAAGAAGCCCATTATTGCAGAAGATGCGCGAGCCTGAAAAGAACAAAACATCCTTCACAGAATCCTAGATTTGCATCTCAAAAGAAACAAAATTCTATTTAGCCCTAATGTTTGGTGGTTTAGCAATATTATGAATTTCTAATAGATAAATCAAACATTCTCTGGCCCATTCAGTTTAATCTGAAGTAGCTCCCTCTGGTACACTGGTCAGGACAGGACAACCACGTAAAGCAGTGAGCAGACACATTCAAGCTCTCTGGAGCAACCACCACCAATTTCAGGCTTGTTTAGAACATTTACTGTTTTAAGAGGACAAAGAACTGATGGCACCACGAGCTACTGACTCACCTTGAGAAGCGGAGCTGTCGTAGCAATGGCAGCAGCAGTGGCAGCTGCAATGGTTGTTGCAGAGTCAACTTCCCTGAGTGCTGACCTGGTGTCACAACCAGCACTTTCTCTTTTTTCTGTGGAGGCGTTTCCCAAGAGCTGTACCTTCACCTCCTTATGAACAGGAGCATTCTGAGTTCTATAAAAATAAACAAATGCCTGGAAACAGCGTTTTCTCCATATCCCCTCCGAGCAAATTATTTCCCACATACAGCATTGATATCACTGTGTAAGAATTCCCCCTTGAAGTTTTGACACAAGATACTCCAGTGAAAAAAATCAACTGAAAACACTTTCACACACAGAAAAACAATAGTAACAGAGAACAGTAAAGAACCCACTTTTTCCTCACCAGCTATGCATTTTGGCAAAAACCGAATGGTGTCATTGTACAGAAAGAGAACAGCTCAGACACTAACAACAATTAACACTTACTTTTGCTTTAATACTGCTCTCAGAGCCTCTTTCTGGCCAGTAGCATATTGAGAAATAAAAACATCATCTGTGGGGAAGTACAAACATACTGTATTGAGATAATTGGCACAAAATGTCTATTTCACAGGTAAAGTGTTATTTCAATGCATTTCATTTTGCTGTGAAGAATCTGCTGCCTGCAGAAACCACATGATCTATTGCAATAGCACATGGTTTCCCTTCAGTAAGCAGAAAATTTAAATAATGATAAAAGTAAGAGCAGACTTCATTTAACACAATTTTTCTAGCATTGAATGCTGGTGTCAATAAAGTCCAATAATGGTGAGTAAAGTCTAAATGGTAACTTGAGCTTAGACAACTCAGTCAATAAAATGCTGCAATTTCAAACTTGAAAAAAATTTAATTAAGAAAACTCCAGAAACCTGTATGAGCATTTCCCTACCATCATCATAAATTACAACAGACTTTCTTAATAGGTGCAAATCATGCTAAAAGGATTGCAGGCTCTCCCTCACCCACTTTTTGCTGGGCAGAAGAAAGAAATGCTGATAAGTCAGGTAGCTGCTGCCTGAGTGTAAAAGAGGGAACTAAAGTATTGATTTTTGGTCTTAAATAGCCCCTCAATGTCTTGTCACAAATCTATTGATTTGTGTGTCTTCTCTCTACACAGCCCCATATATCCAAGAAACCTGCAGAAGTGTATCTTCCTTAAAAAGCCTTCACTTTCCTAAATCTGACTGAAATTCACAGATTCAGAAATTAGAAAAAAGGATAGTGACCTTTTGATTTCTTAGGATTCTTAAGGATTAAAAATACACTTTTCGGTATAGGCTTCTTGAAGAAAAAGATGCCTTTGTGGTACAATTATTCACAAGAGGAAAATGCATTAAAACAAGCCCCTTCCCCAAACTGTCTATTCAGAGACATGAACAGTTTGGTTAACAAAAGGAATCTCCACATTCTGGTATGCTGGCAGAAGTCCCACTCAGTTATCACAAGAGAATGATTTAAAATTTGTAAAATTTAAGAATGTTTCTTACAATTACCATCTTTTTATCAAGGCAACCTTTGAATATCTTCAATCAGAAGTTTCTACAATGAAGAGAAATACCTAAAAGCTCCCTTTTCCTTTAATTAATCAGTCTTCTTACAAAAAAAAAGAAAAAAA
>VZTX01001591.1:4041-20113 GCA_013400915.1 Pardalotus punctatus
CAGCATGGCCAGAGCTGTCAAAAAGCCAGCCGGGACTCTAAAGTCCAACCTTCCTTTTTTTAACAGACAGCTTCCTGGTCCCATGACTTTTTCAAAACAACAGCAACAGCTACAATAAAAACCCCTTTGCATTCAATATTTCTATTAAAGAGTTTGCTGGAGCACAACAGGGCCTTTTCCTGCAGTGAAGGGAAGGACAGCGCAGCAGGGAAGGGAACCCGCTGGCAGGCAGGGCTCCTGCAAGTGAACAGCATGAAATTTTCATGCAAATTTCCCACCAGGGCCTCTGGAAAAAAGCCCCAGACTTCCCTGGCCTTAATGAATAAATCACTCAGCTCGTTAGTGGAGTCTCCGGCATGAGGGCAGCAAGCATCACCTTTGTTGCTGAGTTGACCAAAGAGCTGACATGACCAGGGATAAATATTGCTCTTAAACTGGTGCTTATGAAGCTGTGAAAACCATGTTAGCTCATAATCTCACATACAGAGAAACATACAGGCATACAGAGTGCGGATAATTGAGATATAAGTGCTGCTCAGGCACCAACTTCAGAGATGTTTTTTCCTCCCTTAGTAGGCAAACAAGCCTTTTCCAAAGCAGTGAAGATCTTTAATATATGTCTGGAGGGGGCTTTTGCACAGCAGCAAAAACAAACAGGGTCTGGAAAGGGCCTCTGTATATAAATATACATACATATATATATATATATATATATATATATATATATATATAATTTATAGACACTTATAGATCCATAAAAGATGGTATAGACCCTGAAAGGATCACACTTCATATCTTTCCACTTCATAAAGCATTCTATTTTGTATGACCTGAAAGAGAACATTAGACAAAATCTTCCAGTATTCATCATTAAGGCAGCTTTTATTCTTGGACTAAGGTTTATTTTAAAGACAGTTTATAAGCAATGGAAATTCTATTATTGACAAGGAAAAAATGCTTGATACTGTATGAAAATATTTATATTCCAGACAGCATAAATTTTATTACATAGAGTTAAGCAGAGATAAATATATTATAATTTTTGTGTTTCTCTGTTCATTCATTTCTTCTGGTCGCCTTGAAACACATAATCTTCCAAGGACTTCTTGGATTTCTAATTCCTCTACCAAAATGAAATTGTAAATCAAAGCCCTCAAAAGTTACCAAAGGACATAAGGAAAGCATAGGTCTCTGAGAAGATGTGTGGGAGAGAATTCCTAACTTTTAAATTCCCTTTCCTTGACATCAAAAAGAAGAGGAGAAAAAAACTCCAACAACTTTATGTATCATTGACATTAATAAGTGATGTTTGACTGTTTATTACAAAAAAAAAAATAGTTTCCAATTTAAAAAATGGGTCTGAAAACTATAGAAACATTCTCTGTAATTTTTCACTGATTTTTTTCATTTTTAAAGTGAAAATTGTAGGTCATGAACTTAAAGGTCAAAACCGGCAAACTGAAAAGTTGCTGCTTTTTTTTGCCCGTAATGATTTGTGTTTCCTGTTCAAATGGCCATGTGTGGTACTTGCTGAAATCACAGAGGGCTTTTTCATTGACTTTGCTAAAGAATGTTTGGGCCTTGAATTAGAATAAAAAGCAAATGTGACAGTATATTAGAGGAATAACCATTGTACAAAAAAAAAAAAAGAAGAAAAAAGAGAAGTGTTTTCTGTCAAGGTAGAGCACAGAAAATTGTAAAAGTTCTTTTATAAAAAAGCAGTGCTAAATTCGCCTTTCTCTTTAATTTTCATTTGTTCATACAAGCATATTTTGTATGTTCTCTAGGTCTGCATAGGTGTACTACGAGACTAATTATGTCCTTGCATTAAATACCCTAAAAAAATGATGACCTTAAACATATAAATACCAATACATATCCTATTATGAATACTGTTTATGTGATAGTTTGCCCTGAAGTGTGGAACTTCAGTCATACAGATTTCTAGGTCATTTAAATATGCCATTCAGTCAATAATTATAAGTTCAGTTTCACTACCCTTGAGGCAGTGATTTCTTTCAATTCAACACCAGCTTTTTTGTGTTTTAAGGTACTGGATTTGCATTAGAATTGTTAAAGGGGTTTAGAAAATTATTCAGAAGCATATTAGGGACAGCATAATGTTTTTAAAACCCTCTATATAAAAGCCAACTAAAGCATGCAAAGCTTTAAAGTTTGAGTGACAGTGCAGTAGTAAATGTAGAATAGGGAACAGAAGGTCTCTTTCACAGGGAAAGGAGTGTTATGGTTTAACCCCAACTATGAATCAAGCACCACACAGCTATACCCTTATTCTTCTCTGGTGGGATGGAGGAGAAAATCAGAAGGATAAAAGTTAGAAAAATAGTGGGTTGAGATAAAAGCAATGTAATAAATAAAGCAAAAGCCACCCACACAAGCAAAGCAAGACAAGGAATTCATTCACCACTTCCCACAGGCAGGCAGGTGTTTAAAGACCTCCAGGAAAGCCAGATTCATCAAAAGTAACAGTGACTTGGGAAGACAAACACCCCCACTCCTTCCTCCTTCTTCCCCCAGCTTTATGTGCTGAGCATGATGCCATATGCCATGGGATATACCTTGGGTCAGTTAGGGTCAGCTGTTCCTGCCGTGTCCCCTTCCAAATAATTGTACACTCCAGCCTCCTCACTGGAGGTGTGGGATGAGAGGCAGAAAAGGCCTTGAGTCTGTGTAAGCACTTCTCAGCAACAGCTAAAGCATTTCTGTATTATCAATGCTGTTTACAACACAAATTCAAAACATAGCCCCATACCAGCTACTGTGAAGAAAATTAACTCTATACCAGTCAAAACTAGGACAGGGTTTTCCTGAAGAACTACTTTTTTCATCTTACAGTAAAATGCCATTGGAGCATAAATGAGTTGCAGAAGCAGCTATGGATTCTTGAATACACTTAAGTGCAAAACAAGCTCTACATGCTAATGGGATTTACATGATTCATTTGAGGTGTTCAGGTAGTATTTTTTAAAGATTAATATCACAAACAAATTATATCTACTATAAACAGCTGTCATTGCATAGCAAATCTAGACACAATAGACTTTATGAAGTTAAATGTATTGATTCATTACTGTTCATTTATAACTGCTTGAATACAACACACAAAGTGCCTGATTACAGCATAGAAATGCTGTCAAGTGTTGTTTTAAATGTAACATCTGTCTTTTTAATCATAAGCACCTATTTGTGGAATTATCATAAGATCCCTCCAAAATGTAGGACTGGCTGGGCAATCTAGTCACACAGCTTGGCAGGAAGAATGAATATGGTCCTTGGCCATCATATTTATTCCTCAAAGTACACCTATGACACCATAATGAATATATCCCTCACCATGCCCTGATTTCAAATGCAAAAATAATTAATTTAAGGAAAAAAAGTCAATTAACACAAAGGAAATTCAGACAAAACAGACTGTAGCCTATAGGTGGCAAATCACTGCAACTGTGAAGGAAATGAGAAAAGAAAATTGATATACAGCTGTTCAAGACAGGTAATTTTGTAAACAGATAAGGCCAGAACTCAGCATCTTCTCTCTATTGCAACAGATGTTCTACTGTTAGAAAAAGGCATTTAAGTGTAACAAGCTCTATGCAACTCACATTTGACTAACAGTAGAGAGTTCTAAGGGTTTGGGTTAGTTTTCAGGCATAAGCCTCTCATGACAGCTGAGACACCATACAGTGTACATGATTTCTGTATGACTAACTGAAATGACACAGGACCGGAGGAAATCTGAGACTTTGCAAATTGGCAGTTAGGGGACACCAGGTAGCATCTATAGTTCATTAGATGCCTAAGCTTAAGTGACTGACTCACACTGTGGTATCCAATCATCTCTGTGACAAGAGATACTGTTTTTCCTCGTAGAGGATAATACAAGAGAAGTCTCTGCATGTGGAATGGAACAGGTTTCTTGACAGGAAAAGAAGAAACTGAACGCAGTGTGTGATTATTCACCCTGTGAAACAACTCTCCCTGCCTTATTTTATGCTAAGAATTTGGAAAGCAATAGGTTTGTTTCCCCAGGGTGTTACCAGGGCCTCTGTGGTGTTGTACACTGTTCTGAGGAAGAGAGAGAACAGGTACATAGGAGCTTCACACAGAGAGACACCAGAACATTGGCATGCTCTTTGTCATAGGCAAACTATACTATGTACTTCATCACTCATAATATTAATTGAAAGCTCTTTCATGGTACATAATGACTCTATGCAACAATATTCTTATTCCTCTGTGGTCAAGCAATTAGTTAAACCAGTCTTGACAACTAGTCATTCCACTTGAAAATAAATTGAGCATTTTAATGTGGAGGAAAAGAGTGGGATCATTTTCTCGTTCACGTACATATATAAGAGAATTTTCTTAATTTTAAAGATTTTTCTTTTTCCAATTCTAACATGTAAAATGTAAATCATTCCAAAATATTGTCCACTGAAGTAAGAGACTGATGTAGAATGTCTGGTAGCAAAATATTATTAACATCCATAGAAAAATGAAACACCCAAACCTCCTCTATATAAGATCATCAATATAACATATTCATTTGCTTCCTCCTATACTACTTCAAAATTATTTTGTTACTTTTTGTCATATTATTCTGTCTGTATTTGAAATGTCTTCATTCCTATTCTGTGAGTTTACCTCATTCTCCTTTTGTCACCCATGTACAGCTCTTCAATGGAAAACCAGGATAATATCATGCCCATATCATGTTGCTGCCAGCTGGCTCAGTAGGTTCAAAGGCCGCCTTCAAAGGACTAGGGAGAGTTTTGTGGTTTGAAGCACTTCCGGATTCTTTCATTGGAACAGAAACACAGTAGGGTACCTCTACTTACAAAACAGCTAGACACAGAATTTACAGAATTGTGTCTGCAGACACAGTGAGCCTTACACAATTTTTCGTATGTATGTAATTGCTGACTTCAGCAGAAATTTTCCTGAATTTGCTAAGTGTATGTGAAAGCATATTCCAGTCCAGTAAGCTTATGAAGCTCTAAGGAAAGGAACACAGGTGTCTAATATTCTTGCACCTGATCATTTCTTTCTTTTTCTTAATTTTCTCTCTTTTCCCCCTTTGTTATTTTCTCTACCCTCTCCTTGATCACTGTGGTTAAGCAAAATTTTGTTTAGGTGCTTTTGTAATTACAGCTCACCAAGAGCTTCTCCTTCCAATAAGAAGTTTTGCCTGGATTCAGCCTTCACTCTCATACCACTGTGACAATAAGGATTATTATTCTTATTCTTCTTATTATTATTATTATAAGTCTTGACCTGAGACTGCCATCTTGACAAATCAATCATAAAAGAAATATTTTAAGGGGAAATAAGTTCTGAATATGCATTAATTTAGAAAGACTACTTTCATCAATACTCAATTCAGATGTTTCACAGTGAAATTATATAATGGAAAAACAGATTTCCATATTTTTCTCTCAGACAACTTGCATAGATCTGATATTTTAAAATAACTGGCTGTACAAAACCAAATGATTTGAACTGCTCTCTGATCTCTGCTAATAGCTAGAAGTAGATGCTGAGAAGAGCATTAGCAATAGCATAGATGGAGCCATTATTTCCAGCACCCTTTAGTAAGAGATGGTTTTCCAACCATCCATCTTCATTTAGATCATTGTACTTAACTGCAGTCAGGTTGTATTTTTAATATGAACTTCCTAATCACCTGCTAAACTATCTTATACTGCTCAGGAACCAAAAACCTCCTGTGACTATGAATTATGCAAATTAGTAATGCACTGTGAGAAAGAAATTTTTGTGTGTGTTCACTGTATTGCTTTAATATTTCCTGATTGTTCTTCTTGCACTATCGAAAATAACGGACAGTCATGCTTTATTCACATATTCCACATAAGCCCATATCTGATAAATATGTCTGTAGTACCTATGACTACTTGCATCTTTTTTTTCAGGTAAATATGCTCTAAAGTAGCAAAAATTTGAGTCATGGGACATTATCTCGAGAAGAAACACAAAAGCCTTTGTTTCTGTGGTGGAAGAAATGTAGAACCACTTCTGTGTCCAGGAGCAGACACTGGACATAAATATACCTCAATAATCTTATATGATAATACTTATGAACTGGGCACAACATTGCATGGAAGGGATTATTCAGGTACCAAATCAAGCTTAAAACATCATTAAATAGAAGAACGGTGCAAGACGGGACAGACATGATCACTTAGAGATGAGAAAGATGTCTTTCTTAATTTCATGGTAAATCTGAAAGGTAATATTAACACTTTATTTCAAATATCAGACATTTTTCTCATCTCTAATTTATTAAAATAAGCTTTTGGGGTATTTCATTAGTTTTTGTTTTGGGGACTAAGATCATCTAGTAAATTTCTTTAGTATGGAGTAGTTACTAGTCTTGTGGGCAGTCTGATTATGATGCTACCATTACAGAGTCTCAGTGACTTCATTCCTGCAGTAAAGCATCAATGTTTTACTCCGGCACAATATTTCATATGTCTGGCTTTAAGTAAAGTGTTGTTATTGGGGTTTGGATAGGCAATTTTTTTGTTAGATTTAAAGATTTGTGGTTTTTTTTCCTTTAAAAACACAATTATTATGAAATGGGTAATGTATAGCTCAGCATGCCATTTCTCAGCAAAAATAGGTTTTGAAAAAGAAAACTAAGCAGAACCAGTACATTTTGAAGCTATTTTATTCATTCTGCATTTCTGTAGTAGTCATAGTGAAAAATAATGTACTAAGTTTTGAAGGAAAATACAGAGAACTGGTGAGTTGATTTTTCATATATCATATTTATTCCTATTTAATTTTATTCCTTCTGTAACGAGTTCTGGTTTCAATCATTTAAACTGTAGAACAACTCCACAAATTTGGACACTGCTTCAGAACTGCTCTACTCTGAGCTAAATGATTACAGCCCCAAAAGCCATATCATTAGCCAGGTATGGCTAATCATGGCTCCACAATCACCTTTTCAGATGCAAATAGGGTCGGGTGAATCACCCTAATGCATGTAACTGAGGACACACACTACAGATCCCTCTCCTGTGGAGCTTTACCAGCCACGTGATGTGTTTTAAATACAATACAACAGAGCATTTCAGGACCAATGATTGTGTCTTGAAGTGCTGTTAGAGATTTACTGCTCTTCATCCTTTACCTTACACAAAGAAAAAACATCTTCTAGTTATATATCACTCCTTCTCTTTGTGTATATAACTTGACATTCAGACTATATTGGCAGATTCGTATATTATGTCTGTATTAATAATTGGTGACAGTCAGCTTTGGCGGGAGCAAACATACTCTGGCATCAGCTACAACAGCCATAATTCACAGCTCAGCTGCATTCCAGAAGATATAGACAGATGATTTTTTATTACACTTCATCTAAACCAACTTGTTTCAGCAATTTTACTGTGATGTGCGCGCGCACACACACACACACACGTGCAAACACACAATGGGGTTTGCACAGCAAGATTTTTGCTACAGAGGTGCTTCAGGGCTGACTTCTGTGAGAAGATACCAGAAGCTCCCCCCACTTCAGGCAAAGCCTGTTCTAGCTGCCTCCAGGACAGACCTCTTGCTGGTGAGAGCTGAGACAAGCAATGATTTTGGTAGCACCCACATGGCAACATATTTAAGGAAATATAAAAAATGCTCTGCAAGAGTGGCTGGAGAGAAGAACAAGAATATGTGAGAGAAACAGCCTTGCAGACACGAAAGTCAGGAAAGAAGGATGGGGAGGAGCTGCTCCAGGCACCAGAGCAGAGATTCTCCTGCAGCCCATGGTGAAGACCGTGGCAAAGCAGACTGTCCCGTTGTAGGCCATGGAGTTTCATGATGGAGCAAATATCTACCCTGCAGCTCATGGATGATTCCACTCTGGAGCAGGTGGGTGCGTCTGAAGAAGGCTGAGACCCTGTGGAGCGTGTGTGCTGAAACAGGCTCCTGGCAGGACCTGTTGCTCTGTGGAGGGGAATCATAGTGCAGCAGGTTTTCTGTCAGGACTTGTGATCCTTGTTGGGGCCTCATGCTGGATCAGAGAATTCCTAAAGGACGAGTTTAGTCAAAATTTGATGCCTCTCTGGACTCATAAAACAATGACAATTAATGGAATCTTGGTTCACTTTTAGGAAAGAGAAAGCTGAGGAGAATTACTAGATATAACTTTGTTACCTTCTTATGTCTTCTTCTTTTAGGCTCTGTAGCTTTTGATGGAACCAGCTCACTTTCAGTGTAACACAAATTTAAAATACAAGCCAGAACCCTAACAATCCACAATAAATTATTGTTACTGTCGCAGAATGTCACTTATTGTAAAATCCACACTGTCACCAATGTTGCGGGGAACCTCATTTAAGAGAAACCTCACTTAAGAGAAACCTTTCTGAAGAGAAACCTCACTGAAGAGAAACCTCACTGAAGAGAAACCTCATTTAAGAGAAACTTCACTTAAGAGAAAGGACCGTAACTCTTCCGCAACAACAAGCGGAAAAAAGCAGTCAATGACTAATATGATCAATAGCAAGCTTCAATCCGTTTATTTTTCAGGCTCACAGCCTTAAGTACATTTTTGCAGCACCTAGCAATATTACATGCCATAGAATCATTGGTTAGTAAGACTACTTGTCATTCTATTATTGGTTAGTTGTACAGTCACATCAACCTGTTCCCACCCTCTCGTAGTTCCTACGATCTGTTTTTTTTCTATTCTCTTGACTACAATCCCTCTTTCATAGGCCTCGGTACTTTCCAAACCACCAAGGACATCTTCCTTGACTACAATCTTTCTTTCATGGGCCTCGGTACTTTCCAGACCACCAAGGACATCGTCCTTGCAGTTATCTTCAAAATTCTGCCTTCTGCTCGCACAATGCCCTTTCTGTGCTCTGCAGGGGCAAACTCTGCAGAGACACAGACTCTAGCATTCCATGGCTGCCTTGCTCTTCGAGCCATTTCTCCACATGTTACCATTGATCTAAAGGAATTTCCTTTGAGCTGATCAGAGACAAAATTATTTCCCTTTGCTTCTCTATGTTTTCACCAGGGTTTATATACCTGAAAATATTGAACACTGTTTGAACAGCGCAGTTTCATTCCTTAGCAAGTGTCAAATTCAAACACTTAATTGATTGTCAAAAACATACATTTTTATCTCAAAAGAGAAAGCCGTCTATAGGTACTCTTCAAAGATGCAAATTGCAAACTAATAAAGAAAACTGATTTCCTATAAATTTCCTATAGGATTCATTATAGAAATATTTCTGATATTTTTCTCCATTGATTGAACTTTAATTTACTTCAATTCCTTTTATTTTTCTTACATTTACTCTTATTCTTTCATTTGTCTCTTCCTGCTCCAGAGTTTAATAGAAATGAGAATGACTTGGATTTATTTTTCTTTTGTTATATTTACTGAAAAATTTTCTTTAGCTTGTTCTACATATTTTGTAAAACTTTAAAGTAGCAAAAATAGATTTCCGTTGTTTCTTTCATTTGCTTAGCCTAAACTGAAAAGTTTTGAAAAGTCAGTGGTAAATGAGGGGAAAAAAATTAGAGGGAAAATGCACAATTAAAAGGCAATCAATTTTAGTTTTTAATGAAATACCATGAAATTTAAAATCTTTTGCATGAAGCATTTTCAATAGGAAAAGAAACCTAAAACATATAAACCTGTTCACTCTATGTTTAAATATAAGATACCATCAACTGTTACAGAAAGAGAAATTTATTGAATTTATTAATATAAAACACTGATTTGGGAAGGCAGACCATGAGAAAATGAAAAGTTCTTAATCATAATTCAAATTAATAATTTGCTTTTGACTTCTTATTGTGTTTTCTTTCAATATTGCCTGTTCTTATGGTTTTATCACCTTGTAAATCCCCTTCCCAATAGGCTCAGGGAGGTGGTAAAGGGCACAGTGTCCACACTTGCTCAACGCAAATCCATCTAATTCCACATTTAATCTCTGAAGGTGACAATACACAGACATCTGCAGTGGATATTTTGATGCTGAGATTGGGTTTGCACATCCTTACAAGAAAGCTAAGGGAGATCTTATTGATGTCTTCATGGCATGGCACAAATGGCACCTTTTCTGTAAGGCACAAAATAACAGGACAAAAAATGCTGAGTACAATTCGGAACATGGAATATTCCAATCAGATAGAAAGTAAAGGTTTCTTTGTTTCTTCACTGCTTTATTGAGGTTTTTTTGTTTGGTTTTCTTTGGTTGGGTTTTTAATCATGAGGATGTTTAAGCAGCAGGTGTGAGCTTGCCTATGGACTGTGACAAAGTCTTGGGTTATCTGGTCTGATAAGAACTGCTTCAAATGGGGGAATTGGACTAGAGGAACTCTAGGGATCATTTTCAACATAAATTACTCTATGATCTATGAATTTATGGTTCTTCCAGAAGTTGTACAGGTCTACCACCGAGTGATGGAGAACCACTTAATTTCATTTCAGTTTTTCTCCCAACAGTTTCATCTCAAACCACTAGATTATTTGTTGTAACATGCAATCCGTACTAACATCTTCTGTAATTTCTAATGTCTTTCTGTGCTATTTTTTTTCTGAATGTTGAAGTATCCTGAATTGCTCAGCTGTTTTCATGTGGAAGGAAGTTCTCTTTGATAATTTTTGCCATCGACTGTTTTTTCCTTTTCATAGTCCTTGGTTTTGAGTGGAAGGTATTAGAGGCAGACACAGTTTGTAAGGTCTAGGAACTACTCTGAGTCCACTCTTTACATTAAAGATATCTCTTCATTTTCCATTCCTCCAGGGAGAGAACTTCACTGATTTTTTTCTTTCCTCTATTATTTTCTTTACTTTTTCTTTACACTATTTAAAATAAAAATAATTTTGAATAACATATTTTTATGTGCAATTTCTTGTTTTATTTCCATGTATCCTTAATTTTAATTTTGCATAAAGCTGGTTTAAGTTATTGATAACATTGTTTCATCTATCAAACTTTTCTGATGTTAATGTACTTTTATTTCCTTTCTTTCTACAACTTTTAGAATGCATTGTGTAAACTCATGTACCCAGAAAAATGTGAGTACTGCTCTTGACATTCAACTCTGAAGGAAAAAATATTGCTTTCCTTTCTTCTTTTACTTGTATGTTAACACCCACATAACACTGTGGTAGCAAATGTTAGGTACATGTTAAGTTCAATCTGTCTCTTTCTTTAACATATTTTTAAGTGTTTATTTTCAGCAGTCTTCTATTGCTCTGCCTTGACAGTTTCTTCTTGAACCTTTCTCTGTTAGTTTCATCAATGGAAATATCACTTTCATCCTTTTGAAATGTGTGTTACCTACTCACCCTTATACATCAGGGCTTTTTTTTACCTTTCTTGAATGTTCTATTATCTTTTGGTTCAAGTCAAACTCTTTTCCAGGTCTAGTTAGGAGGATTTTTAGATATCTACATTCTGTAGATTAATAAACAACAGAAAAATATAAATCTGGCAGAAAATTACTACCTTCTATATTTTTTGAAGGTAAACCTGGCCTGAAACAATATTCCTACCTTTACTTACTACCCTTTTATGAACTATGATTATACTTGTGAAATGTATTCATAATTCTTTTTTTACTTAGAATTTATTACTGACATAGAACTAGGTCCAACGCTTTTTTCTATTACAACCGGTTAGGAGCAGGTTCATTTTGCTTTGTGATTGGACCAAGAATCAATATTATGTGCAACTGTGTGCCAGATGCCAAAAGTACAGAACCAGTAAGGTCTTTGTATTGCAGTAAACTATTAAGAAAGAATGTGCAGCAATGGAAACATGTGACTCTCCATCAGATAGATTAGCCCCTTGGCAAAGGGAACTGTAATTCAATCAAATAATTCTGTCATTGATTATGTCAGTTGCTGTCTCTTTTTTCTAGATTCTCCAAAGTATAACTATAGAGAAAAAGAAAATTCATAAATACTTTTTCAGAACCTCATAAAATAAAATCATTCTCAATAATTATTTGTTTCATTCATTCTAGAATGAAATTTAAAAAATCAGCTATGTTGTTGTTGATTTTTATGAAAATGACAGAATCATCTGTTATGAAGAAAGATCATCAGAGATCAGAGATATCAGGGATGACAGAGGCTGAAGATGTTTAGAGGTGAAAATTTAGTTCCCTTTCATTGTAAACCAGAAGAACATTGATGTTTGGAGCCTGTTGCTCAAAATGTTTCAGTGTAAGAAGATAAAGTAGGTTTAACAGAGATGATTAATCAGATCTGATTTAAATGTGGACATATTACAGACTTCCAATCAGCTGGGGCAGACCAGCACTATATAATGAGATGAAAGTGAATATTTTAGATTTTGGCCCAGATGTCTATATGAACAAGGTAGCTATTTGCATCTGGTCAGGTGAATCCCACCTAAAATGTTCACTGTAATTTGACTGAATTTAGAATTGAATGGAATACGATCGTCAAATGGTTTGGATTGGAAGGGACCTTAAAGATCACCTAGTTCCAAACTCCCTGATATGGACAAGGATGGTAATCACTAGACCAGGCTGCTCAAGGCCCCATTTAACTTGGCCTTGAACCCTTCCAGGGATGGGGCATCCACAACCTCTCTGGGTGACCTGTTCCAGTGTCTTCACAGTAAAGTATTTCCTCAACATCTTTTTCAGCTTAAAACCATTTCCCACTGTCCTGTCACTATCTTTCCACGTCAAATGTCTCTCTCCCTCCTTTTTTTAATCCCCTTTTAGGTACTGATAGGCTTCAATGAGGTCTCCTCAAAACCTTTTCATGTCCATGCTGAACAACTACTACTCTGTCAGCCTGTCTTCACAGGAGAGGTGCTCCAGCCCTCTGATCATCTTCATGGCCTCCTCTGAACCCACTCCGTGTCCTTCCTGTGCTGTGGACTCCAGAGCTGAACACACTGCTTCAGTCAGAGGGCAGAGTAGAGGGGGACAATCATCTCCCTCGACCTGCTGATCACGCTTCTTTTGGTGCAATATCCTTTGATATTTTAAGAGTGAATATTATCTCTGAAAGTAGTAAACTATGAAATTATTATACATGAGCTCTTTTCTCTATTCAAAATATCATAATTTGAGCACATTTAAAGCACCTCTTGCCTTCAGAGAACATCTGGATGATGAGGCTATTCATGTGGTTTAGTTTTAGGAGGTTCTGCAGGGAGCGGGGAGGTGTGATCCTTACGGGTCTCTTGCAAATTGAGGCATTTGATGATTTTTCTTGTCTGTCGTGTGCATCATATTTCACTTACTATCATAGAGAATGATCCAATAGTAGTCTGTGAGGTGGACAATGCAGTCTGACTAAAATTTTTCTAATGAAAATTACTGTACTGTCAATATTTTTTTGGGCAAGGGAACTCTCCAATTATGTGCAGGTTTTCCATATTAAAAAAATTATGTTTTAAATGTCTACACTGGCAATGATTAATATTTTACATCAAGGACTGATACCTAGTCCCAGACCATGTTGTGAACTCTAGCTCATGTTCTGCCAAGTAACACCGGTAAGTGCAAAATAGTATCCAGCAACATTTAAAACAAATTTTTTTTCAACATGTTCATTTTCCAGTTTAAGGTTTCTGAAAAAATCTGTAGTTCAACTCTTGTTTTGTTTTGTTTTGTTGGGGGAGGTTTTGTTCGTTTGTTTGTTTGGGTGGGTAGTTTTTTGGTTGATGTTTGTTTCTATGAAAAATGTTATATAACCTGACTTTAAGTGTATTTTCATGTGGAAATACCACTGAAATACTGTTTGGGGATGTTACTCATAAGACAAGTAAGTTCTTGGTTTTATTGACAGTTAAAGACTGTCCCAAGAGCATTCTCTTCATTGAACTGAATCTAGGATATGTTTCAGGAGGAAAAGGCTGACATCCTCCTCCAGAAATGTAAGTATGTTTTATAATTAATGGACTGTTCCTGAAGGTGGAACTGAGATCCTAGACTGATTTAGAGAGTTTAAATTACGAGAGTATAGAGATATACAAGGATAAAACAGAAATTTAATACAAAAATGACAGGTTTAGGCTTTTTTTCCTTTACCACCTGAAAATAATTTAAAAAAATAATTTAAAAAATCTCATACTGAAATCTTAACATATTCTTAAACATATATTAATAGAAAATAATAATAATAATAATATTTTTTATTTTCTCCAGTGCTTTGCTTATGTAATCACTTGCCACGACTGTATTTTTTATTTAAAATACACTATATATTTACTCACTCATATTGTTCCTTCAATTGATGACTATATTTTCACGGTAAGCACTTTTATATTTGTTCTCATTTCTGTATTTGTGATGGATTCCTGTTTTAAAACAGTTTATAATATTATGTAAGTTTTATAGCTTTTTTTTTTTTTATGTTCTGTTGTGTTTAAATATAGATTTTGCATTTGCATGGGCCTAGTTTTGTGACTTGCCCCAATTCAGCAAAAACCTTTTTTTAAAAAACAAAATGGAAAACTAAGGTACTATTCTATTTAAGATTAGTTTTTACACCAGGAATTTATTTTCAGATAAGTTAATGAGAAGCTATATAATTTAATTGTAAGATACTAATTAATGACATAAAACTTTGCTAGAATTATGCCCTAAATACGTATTTCCAAAAAAAAAAAAAAATAGACAATAGCCATTGATTTTTTACATTTTTATCATTAAGTGTAGTATCTTCACTGTTTGGTAAATTGTAACAATTGTTTTGGGTATTTTCCATTGAAGTAGACATTATTAAATTGTGAGATTAGTTGGTTAGTTGGTTGGTTGGTTGGTTGGTTTTTTTGGTTTCTGGAGTATCATCAACACTTGCAGTTGGTACAATCTAACTTAATGGGAACATTAGGCCTTAGATATCCCTTGAATTGCATAGAAAAATAATTTAATTTTATATTTAATATTCTGTATTTTATTCTCTTATTGGTAACTCTATATTGTCAACTTGCTCAGTTGAAGGAAAAAAAATCTGAAATAGTTTTTCTTCTAAGATTTTACAATCAGTCTGCATTCTTTAGTCCTTGTACATCATCACCCATAAATAATGTTCCCACAGACAGGACTACAATTGCATTTCTTCAAATTATCCCCTAAGGCTACAATTTGCTGTGGACTGAAGTAATCTTGCAGGAAACACAGAGAAATACAGCAGGCTGACTCCAGATAAGAATCAAAGAATCTTAGAATGCTTTTTCTTTTCTTATTTTTGTTTGCAAATGAACTGATTTCTTTATGATTAAATATTCATTGAGGAATATTCTTGAGTGATTTTCCATAGAAGGAGTATCGCAAAAACGTGCCTTACAAATAACTAGCCAAAGTTACGTGTATGCTACCAATCCCCATGATTAAACGACTGAAAATATTCAGAGAAGAAAAATAGATATTGAGTAGCAACAATTTTGGCGTGATTGTCCTTAATCTCCGATATGAGTAAGATGGGTAACCACTCAGGTAAATATTAAGGAACATAATTATGGGCAAATTTATAAGGCAGCTGTCATGTTACAAATGCAAATTAATAATGATTTGCAGGATTCAGGTAATACATATAAAAATATTTTTAAAATAAGGGGTTTTGCTAAATTTGGACAAGTCAAAAAACTAGGCCTGTGAAAATGTAAAATTTCTATTCAAACACCACAGAACATAAAAAATAGAGATTTGAGTATTTGAAATAGTCTAGAATACAATATTATATAGATGTAATAAGAGGTAGTACTAGTCCACTGGTGCAGCACTTGGTTGTGTACCCAGCTTAGATTGGGTATATGTAAAACAAATCACCCAAGAGAAATGGCCTTATACCAAAACTTTCTCAGCAGGGCATGATTTGCAGAATAATCATTCACACTATAAGACCTCTAAACAGATGTATAAAGTCACAAAACCTCTCAAAACCTCTGTAAATCTTTGTTACAAAGTTCATCTACTGTTGAATGAAATACCGTTGAGAACTATATTTTGTCTTTTTTTTTTTTTTTTTTTAAATTTTTTGGTTTTGTTTCCAGGAAAAAACTTAATTTTT
>VZTX01001591.1:20143-38851 GCA_013400915.1 Pardalotus punctatus
TTTTTTTTTTTTTTTTAAATCTTTTGGTTTTGCTTCCAGGAATAAACTTAATTCTTAATGGTTTAGTGTTCCTGTACCTGCAAAATTAAGCTAATACACCACCTGGAAAAATACTGTGAAGGTTCCTTAGATAACTTTCATACTTTGAAATTGCAATATGCTAATAAAATATTGCCCCAGCTGGTGAAAGGAATATGCTATACCATATAACATCAAACTCAGTAAAAAAAAACAAACAAAAAAACAACCCCAAAAAACCATGAGGAAAGAAGAAAGGTGGAATATTTGGGGTTATGGCGTTTGTCCTCCCAAGTAGCCATTGAGCATGATGGGTCTTTGCTTTCCTGGAGGTGGCTGAACACTTGCCCACTGATGAATTTGTTCATTTGCTTTGCTTGCCTGTGCATGTTTTACTTTGCCTGTTACACTGTCTTTACCTTAATCCATTAGGTTCCTCACTTTTATCTTTGCACTTCCCACTGGAAGGGAGTGAACAAGTGCCTGTGTGGAGTTTAGCTGTAGTTAAGCCCCAATTATAAAGGCCATTGTTATTTTATTTACAGAGATTCTACTGGTACTACAATGAGCAGATAACATCCAAAGCCAAACTTAAATGAAAAAAATCACAATTCTTTTTCGGGCTCTAGCATAGTTTTCTTGGAAAAGAAATAGCCAGAATAATTTGGTTTAGTTTTCACTCAGGATTTCAGTATTTAAGATTTGTGATAACCATAATTTCACCCTAAATGTAGCAAAATCCTGTTGTAAAATCAGTTTCAAACTCTCCAATTTGTAAATCGATCAAATGAACACTTTCAGTTGTCCTGAGATAAAGCCTGGAAAATTTAGGTAGAGTAATTGTTCTCATAATATCCTGGAAGTAGGTTTGGAAGGGAATGACTACAGAAATTTAATTATTGATAGAGGAAGTTGTGGAGATCTGTGGGAGCTGTGATAGAGGAGCTGTGGCTTGTGAGGTCAGTGAACAATGAAGTACAGAAAGACTGATGTCCTTTCAGGCCTCTCTTCTCTGCCTTTCTTCCTTGTCTCATTTCCCTTTCTCCTTCCCCAGCAATTTGCTTTTGTTCAGTGGTCTGTACTGACTGCATTGAAAATAATTTGATCAAATTTGTGCTAAATCGAAGCACAACCCTCCAGACAATATATTCATAAACCTATCACATTCTCCATTATTTGGGTGTTCAGATGGAATCCACTGATCTCAGTGAAAGCTGATGACAGGGTGTAATCAAAGCAGCATAATGTCATCTCCCCTCCAAACAAAAAATGGCATCACTGTGAATTGAAGGATGGTCTATGCTCACTCCAATAACCACTATGCTTACTAAGTTTCACAGAATCATAACAATCTCTGTGTGACAGCAGAACTTGGGTGAAGTGATGAAATTTTTATTACTGAAGGTGAGTTATACAGTCTCTTCTCCTTATTCCTTTGGAGAATTTAGCATCTGAGAAAATACAAGGTAATTATAGCTTACAGGCTGCCACACAATGAATTTCACAATATAAAACTGGCTGCACTGCTGTTCTTATAATGTTTTGCATCCTTTTTGCTTGAACTGCGAGTGTGATTCAGAACTATTGAGGCATCTGTGTACATGTCAGCACCCACATACTTGTATTCATTGCAAGCCATTTCCACACTGATGCTCACACAATGTTCAAATCAGATTGTCCTTTGCAGTCAGCTGAACTTCAACCCGTTATTTTTTTTAAGGAATCCTCAGGTTTAGGATTCAAGCATCACTATAGCCAAATAGATGGCAGCTGAAATTATGGGATCACTTTTAAATGGCATATACAACATATATTTGGAATGTATTTATAATTTATTAAGATAATTCAAAACTTAATTTTTGTTCTTCATAATAGGAAAGGGAAAATTTCAAAGTCTTTAAACTGGTTTATAAGAGCAATGTAAAATATAGTGCAAGGGTTTATGACAATAATTGGAGATTGTGTGCTGGACATTTTAGCAAAGGATGCCTTTTTGCTTCTAAAATCATATTGTAGATAATTTTTAGCTTTACATAACATGAGAATTTGATTGTACTATTATTTGCATTTAAAAATAATTCTGAAGTTATAAAATTAGAGAGAGTTAATGTGTGGAACCAAACAATGTATTATCCAGCTGATACGTAAAATATAATAGCAACTTCAAGTACAGCAAATCAAACTGGTTGAAAGTGATTGCCAGTTTGGGGTTGGTAAAATGTTTCCAGAAACATTTTTATTGCAACTCTTTAGGTCTTTCTAATACCAGTTTCCTGTTCTTATTTGGATTTCCTACATAACTCCAAATGCTGAAAATATATGCCTTAATTTTTTTACATTCAAAGGAAAATTTAGGATCTGAAGTATACATGATAAATTTTCTATTAACACATCTATATGCATATCACACAGTTTGTCTGGCAAATTAATCTCTCTGGTACTTCAAAAACATTTTGGAAAACCTTCAGGTGAGAACTGGTTTTGAATGGGATAATTAACCTTGACAGTAATTTCTTCATATCAGAGCCAAATAGCAGTTGGAAAGATGTATTCACTTTTCACAGAGTGCCAGGTACTTATGGCCTGGAAAGAGGCTATAATGTGTTCAAAAAATGTGTATTTCAAGCAGGCACGGAAAAGGGTTCCAACAGAGACTCATCCATCAAATTCCTGGAGAAGGACATGATTTACACAGGAGGTAATAGAGACCCTGGCTGGATGTTTATAGTAGGTTATTTTCAGTCCTGAACCACTGTAAGTGATTGTTTCCTGAACTAATGCAATCAAACAATATAATTAGATTATCCTAAACCCTTCTTTATTTATTATTAAAAATCTAATCTTTGTTTCTTTCCTTCTGAAAGAAAATTATGAATAATAAAGTTTTATCAGCTCTGTATCGTAATTGTGTAGGTAAATCTGCTAGCAATGCAACCTGACAGATGCATTTTTACAGTTTTAACAAGTCAAGAACAGGTCTAAAAGGCTCTTCCATATTATCTATTGCTCATTTTTCACTAAGTAGTATTCACTGATTATATTGGTATTTCACTGGTGTGCATGTGGTTTAACTGTTTAAGATTCCAATATTCAAATTCAAACTGTTTGTGTACTTTGAGCTGAAAATAGCTGTCTCACATGAAGTGAACTGAGACTTTTAAAAATTACTAATAAAAATGCTAAAGAACACATTTCGAGTTTTCCACAAGGTGCTGATGTTTAGAAGTTTTTTGTTTGTTTTTTCTGAGGCAACATGCAAATCTGTAAAACAGAATTTAAAAGGAGAAGAGCTAGACCCATGGCTAAGTGTTTTTTAAAATACCACCATTTGAATTACCATTTTTCTAAAAGCTGTTCACTTCTCTATGTTTTGTAACTAACTGGCTTTTCAGGCAAATAGTGGATGAGATTCCTCAGGATTATTAGGAAAGGTGATATACATTAGTTTTTCATCTACTTGCAAATCCCAGCTAAGTAGAAAAAAAATGTACAGAAAGTGTAAATGTAAATTTCAAGTCTATTTTGAAAAAGATATATCTACAGATTGACCTAAGCAGCTTTGTATTTCATGTTTGCTTACTGACTCCCAGTCGCTGAAGTCTTGAGAGCTACATTGTCAGGAAAAGTTTTTGTATTTCACATACAGCAGACTAGTTCTCTAAATTCTGACAACTGCATTTATTAGATCTTTGTAAAACCAAGAGCAGAGTTTAGACACTGCTTAGACAACAATGTTTTAGATTCCTACTCCATAGGAGCTGAATATCTGCCTAAAAATTTCCGTGGAATATAGCAATTATCAGTGGGTAAATTGTGCCAATGGACTACAGTAGTGATTTTTGTTGTATAAATACAAGAAAGAAAAAGATCTGTTTTAAAAAAAGTTACTGGGTAAATGTAGTAGTCTTAAATAGCTTCTACAGGTTGTAAATTCATGGTGTCTGTTTTTTTGCAGTATGACATTTAACAGAATACACTCTTCCATGTTTCTTTGAACAATTCAGGAGCATATCTCACAATTGGACAATTCAGGCACTTGAAAGAACCTCTGCTTACAGATATGTTTTTGTTGCTGGGAAAGAAAGATACTCCTTCTCCTCAGCTGGCCTGTGATACACCCCTTTGCCTCTATGTTTCCTTATATATGTAAATATCTAAGGAGATATGTTGTTGTAAAGTATTTTACTGTAAAGGAATTACCTAAGCATGCTTAATTTTAATCTAATTAAATTTATTAGATATTATGAGGGACAACATTTCATACTGTGAAGAAGAAACATGCTTAATACTAGGGAATAAAAGAGAAAAGTAGTCAGTAATATGTGAAAACTAAATAACAAAATGAAAATTGTGATTAGTACACAAAACAGAAGATTCCCGGTACTAGTGCTGGCAATTTCAATGTAAGAATGCTAAGCACAGTCTCAAGACACTGCAGAACATACTGTGTGGCTTAGGAAGAAAGAAAGACCAAGTGAGAAAGATAAAGCTTTTCTGGACTTCTTAAACAGTGCTCTCTTCCTCATCGGATTCAGGTTTTCTGGTAGAATGCACATGCCCTTTGTTAAGAAAATAGCAAATGTCCTCAAGGACTGATAGCATTTAAACCAGAGGGGGGAGAAAAAGACAAAGATTAAACACATAGTTTGTTTACTTATTTATTTTTATTTTAAAATTCTTCCTGCCTATGTGTAAGTACTCTATCTTGCAAATCACCTGTCGCAGAAACTTATAAGCTTCTGTGGTTGACAAACAATAATTACATCAGTAATCTCCAAAGGTCATTCCAGGAAGGTAAATGAAAATGTGGCACAAAATATGCCATACAGTTAAAGATTTTGTATTATTAGCAAATTTTTAATTTTACCTTACAATTTTAGGATTATTTTCTCTGTAAATTCAATTAAATGTAATTATTTTCTCTGTACATTTTTCACATTTTTGCCACTCAATCAGCAAGTAGATCTAGTCTCACCTATCATTCTTTAGAAGACCATATAACTGTCTGAATACTGTAATTCTAAATCAATACTCTGTTTCCTTTAATATAGAGAAATAAAGTAACCTGGAGTTAGCTGAGTAAATCAAAATTTTCCCGATGCTACCTTTTCCACTCTCAAATAGGAGTAAATTTACTCAGCGGTTCAGTCTGTCACAGCAGATTGAGGAAGGTGATCCTACCCCCTTCTTCAAACACTGGTGATGTCACTCCTGGAATACTGTGTCCAGCTCTGGTGTCCTCAGCACAAGGAAGACAGGCACATCCTGGAGACAGTCCGCAGAAAAGCCACAAGGATGATGAAAGGACTGGAGCAGCTCTCATATGAGGAAAGGCTGATAGAGCTGGGAATGTGCAGCCTAAATCACCGCAGGGGGACCTCATCAATACGTGTATATAGCCACAGAAATGGTGCAGGGAGGACAGAGCCAGACTGGTGAGAGGATCAGAGGCAATCAGCACAAACTGAAACAGACAGGTCCTATCTGAACATCAGAAAACACATTTTTATTGTGAGGGTGACTGAGCTCTATTATGAATTGCCCAGGGAGTTTGTGATTTCCCTCCTCCAAGATATTCATGGTCCTGGGCAACTCTCTAGGAAGTCCTTCTTGAGAAAGGGGTTTGGACAGGTGACCTCCAGAGGTCTCTTTGAACCATTCCCATTCTGTGAATCTGTGATCTGCCTTGAGGTAGAGGATTCATATTCATATTTTAGAAACCTAAATGAAAATGTCTGTATGTAGGACTTGATATAATCACCTCATGATTTTGAGAAGGTACTGGGTACCACCTTAATTTCTTAAAGTCATATCCTATCTGCCAGGTCTGTGCAGATGTTTCAGATGCCATAGAACATGGAAAATGACATTATATGGGAGCACCTAAAATTGAGAGAACACCTGTATCAGACTGAGACAAATACATACACGTATGATAAGTGCCAATATTTTTTTTTCTGAAAGTCACTAGAAGAAATACAAAATTACCTATTGAGCTCGAGTTTGAAGAACCATTCTTCAATTCTTTACCCTAGCTTAAACCATTACTGAAGCTCAACCTGCAAGGAGCATTCATTTCATAAAACAGTGTCAGGTGTCTGCACTTCCGAAGGTGTTATCTATTCTGTGTGCTCTTTGGGAACTTCCACAAATAAATTCGGAATTAGAGGGGTGATGGTTGACATGAAATTTAAAAGATCTGTTGTTGTGGGGGCACGGGGTCAATCACATGCAGACCAATGTGATCAGGTGAAAGCCGTTCATTACAGATCAGAAAGCTACTTATATAGATCTTCTACTTCTCTATATCTAAGCAGTAGATTGGTTACTAGCTACTTGTTTACACATCTAAACGAATCACTTAGAGCGATGGTGAGCTGTCATACAAACGCTGCTTCTGTTGGCTCTGCTAAGCTAATGCTGGATTGTGCATATTTCACTGCCCTGCCTATTAAGAACACCCAACAATCTATGAAGGATTGTTAAGCAGGATATCCAAAATGGTGTTCAAATTAAACTTCATTTATTTCTTAAGTTTCTCTAAATATTATTCTAGGCTTCAGTATAAATTAGGACAAATATGATATTTTTTAGTCGTAAAAATTAATTTTTCCCACTATTTCCGAAGTATCTATTTCCTGATTTTTTTCCCCCTCCATCTTCAGAATGGGGCATAGTCTCACTTAAACCTGTTTGAAATTCCAGGCTATTCTACTCACATCTAGATGTAGTCATATATATATAAATATATATATATATAAAAATAGATATATATATATAAATATATATATATATGTATGTATGTATATGTATATATAGTATATATTTCTGAATGATCATAAAAATTAAATACAAAATGCTCAGAAAAATTTAATAGAAAAACCCTCGTGCTTTTTATAAATATTTGTCATGACTATGGTCTTGGAAAACACAGTTATCTTTTAGAACAAGTAAACACAGTCAATAAGTTAATATGTCAAAACACAGAAATAGTTGCAACAGAATCTAAACTACCATCATATTTTCCCACATGATGATTTGAAACATAGGTAGGATGATCTGCTTTCCTTTTTTACATGCAGGAACCAATCAAACACTTTACATTCCAGAGCACAGTAACACTTAAGCAATGTATCATTTTGCCTGAGAGGTCAACTGGACATTTCAGAATGTAAATAGCCATGTAGTAACCAAAAGCAATGCTGGCCATTGCAATTTTTAGTTTTGAAAGGCCATGGACAAACAGAGCTAGTTACTCGGATCTATTGACTGAACTAAGTTGCTAATGAAAGAGAATAGAAACTGCCCTGTAAAGTGTCATTTCTAAGATATAATCACACGATCTCTCTCTTGAAATTAACTGGCTTCAAAAAATCATAACTTTTGATCTACAGCAGTAAGATAAGTACTTGAATTTTAATTCTTACTAAAAAATAATAGATATGTCATGCTTACTTTTTTCAAGTACAAGAAAATATACCTAAAACTCTATGTCTCTTTTTTTCCCCTCCCTTTAAATAACTTTAGAAATTACATTTCTCAGTGAAATCTTGGTTATGAAAAGGGTATTTTTTCCCCATAATCTGACTACTTGAAGAAAAGCACAATAAGAAATGAAAATTTAATATGTAGTTTATGTTAGATGTTGCTTTAGAATTTATTTTTTTTTAAAGAAAAGTAATCAAATGAATGTGTCAATTAATACATAGCAAGCAAGAGCCAATTATGGAAATGATGGCAGAAGGTTATCTCCCTGCAATATTTTTTAATTCAACAAATAATGAAATCGACTTGTTGCTTCTGTAATAGATGGTTTTGACAGAGCTAAAGAGCTCAAAATGTTTTTATATTCCCCTAACTAGCATTTCTCTTGTATGACCTACGTTTCCCAGAACTGTAACTGTGAAGACCCCCAAAAGCCCGCTTTTTGTTTGAAAAATCTTTTGTAACGTTTAAGAGATCAAAGGCAGAGCAATCTGTGTTTATACACCTTCAGTTTGAAATAAGTGATAGAATAAAGTCATATTGCTGCAGTAATTTGCAGAGGAAAACCTTTCCATGCTAGTATATCTCACCTGACTCTAATGGAAGCCCGCAGATACTGTGCTGTAATAACATGTGTGTGAGTTACATTTCTTTGATTCTTTTTTTCTGTCTTTTCCATTTTATTTTTTTTCCTTCTTTTAAGAATGAAAGAAATATAGAAAGAAACAGGCTGAATATTTTAATGCTAATGATATTCAGCTAAGTTTCAGTTACCATCAGAATCTAATACATTGTAGCTATATTTACTGCCAGAATATGGTTACAGAAAATGCAGTATTGCAGTCAGAAAGAATTTAAGTAGTTATTTTAAGGACAAATACCGAAGGTCTACTTTACTAAATCTTTTTAAATTATTCTTCTTTTTTTTTTTCTTCTATGTTTTAACATACATGAACTTTAAACTTTATGCTGGATAAATTATATCAAAATGTACCTTTTGTGTTTTTCTTCTCCAAGATGGTAATGAAGTGAATCCTAAAAACACTGACTCCAATGTCTAAGTCAGTCCAATCTTGTCACTTTCTGCTTAATATAGTAATTTGTACTGCAAAAATCAGAGAATCACAGAACAGTCTGAGTTGAAAGGACCCAGAAGGATCATCGAGTCCAACACTTAAGTGAAAAATGCTGCAAATGTACCAATTACAAACCAAGGGAAAAATAAAGAAAAGTGAAGGAGACTGAGTGCGGAGATATTTGATATTTATGCTTCACATAAATGCATTGTTTCCCTACATATTCTGAAATTTTATTGCCTCTAAGGAAGATGACCTTGTATTTGTATTCTGGCATTTATAAGCAAACCCAAAGCCCATACAAAATCGACAGAAGAATTGCAAAAAAATTTTAAAAATCCATAAAACTAAAGGGAGACAAGGGGAGGTAGAGTGGTGAGGGAAGGAGTGACTGTCTAAAATTTCCTCATGAGGGGGAGCAGAGGGAGGTGCAGATCTCTTTTCTCAGGTGACCACTGAAGGATTAATTTGCAGCTACAGCAGGGGAAGTTCAGATTAGATATCAGAAAAACATTCTTCAGTGAGGGGATTGTGAAGCATTGGTACCAGCTCTATGGGGAAGTGTTCATGGCCCCAACACTGTTGGTGTTCATGAAGCATTTTAGAAATATGGTTTAACTTTCATTTTGCTCTGTATGTAGTCAGGAGTGGACTCGAAGATCCTCCTGGATCCCTTCCTAATCAGGACATTGTATGAATCTGTGATTTTTAAATTCTGAGAAATGGATGTTATGGTCAGGCTCACAGATCTTGCATATCTTCAACTTTTTAAGATTTTGTTTCTACGCACTCTTTACTGAGTAAAACCACAAAAGGCACATTGCTTTTGCTTTCTTGGTTGAAGTCATGTCTGGAAAAGAAAAATGGCTTAGCGTTTAAAATGTGTTAGCTGATATATTGTACTTATCTTTGTCTGTGTAGAGGAAAAGGTGTTAATTGTGTCCTTACAGGCAGACACCACTCAGTTGATAGATGTTGGCAATCTGTATTTAATATCACTGGAAACAAGCATTATTTGCATCCCAAAAACTCTGGTTTTGAAATTGATGTTATAGTTCAAAAAATAAACAAAACAAACAAAAAAAAATTACAGATATTACCTTGAAAAACACACATACTCAATTTGTATTTGATTTTATATATCAATAGGGGAAAACTGTTCACTAACATGTACAGGATACCTATATATTCTCCTTAACATATTTTTTCATATTATTTAACATTTTAACTAGCAGTCCACCATCTCTTCTGTTTCCATGAGGCAAATAATATACTCCCATGGAAATGATGTTGTTTTTGCTTTTTAATTACTCCAGTTGATTTATCTCATCATGTATATTACAGAAAGAATTGTTTTACACAGTTAACTCGTATCTAAATTCCTTCTTTCCCACATCTTTCTGGAAAAAAGAATATAATCACACATTCTTACTACTTTCATTTAGTACTTCTTAGGATAAAAAATATTTGAAAGGTTTATTAATCTTCGTGCTTCATTGGACCAACTGAACCACAGCTAAGGTCAAAAGGATTTTTGTGAAAATGGTCTGACATTAACTTCAGCTAAGTTACTGTCTTTTATTTATTGATCTTGCTCTGAAACATGTGATACATCACTTCAGAGAAATAAGATTACCATCCTAAAGTTCCTAAGTGATATTATTCTTTTAGATTATAAAGCAGGCTTATGAATACAGATATGTTGATTAGTTTGTTATGCAAGTTGAGGGCAAGGACTTTTAATATCTTATTCTTTTAATAAGTGAAGTGTCAATTTTTTTTATCTTCTTTCATTGCTTCCTAAGTTGGTGTAACCTAACTTTTGTTTTAATTAAGACAATCATGTTTAAAAAGAACATCTGGTCTGATGAGTCTAGATAAGGCCAAAATGCAAGACGTCTTTACATACTAAAAATACTTAGGTGAGGTAAATAGACTGATCATAGCTTGCCCTCAGTCCCTTTTAACCAAAGTAGAAAATCATAATTTTAAATAACTATTTATGGTCACATGAATACCCTGTCAATAAGACTTTTCTGGTGGTCTTTGACAGAGCTCTGCAGAATTTTCTAAGAATTCCTACTAAGTGGTATCTTCCTAAGCAGGGAACCTATATTAGGATCCCTTCTTTCCTCTTATAGTCAATCAGTCTCTTCCAGACATGAACTGGACCCACTTAAATAAAAAATTACCTTCCTGCGTAGTTAAGTACAACTTCTAACCTACTTTTATAAACTATTTCTTATTGTGTTATTGTTTTTAGCTCAATAACTATTGCTTGGTATCTAAACAGTGAGCAAATATGTATGTACATATAATTTCTGTTATTTTGAATATCTGTTACTTTGAATATCTGTTATTTTTATCTCTAAAGTCAAATGTATCCTTATGAATCCAAATTTTATGTTCATACCTATTTGTTCATGCAACTTCTCTAGTTTTATGCAGGCTTCTTGGTTCTCAATAGAAAATCTGACTTTGGTATTAAAAAAATAATCAGTTCACTACTGGATTCCCATTTTGACTTTTTATCTTAGCATTCACTGTGAGTCGTTGTGGTGTTTTGTTTATTTGTCTGTTTGTATGATTTGTTTTTGAAGTCCTACTTTTTCAAGTTAATATTAAAACAAATAAAAGCTGTCTTCACATATGTTTAACAAAATCATGATCATTGATGGTATAGTTGTTGAAAAAACCAATGAGCTTAGGAATTTTTACTGGATGAGTAGCTATCCTCCCCAGAAAGTAGATTATTTAGATTATACCTGTGTGGTCTATCATCATACACATAAAAAAGACATATCCTATATTTCAGCAGGTGTTTTTTTCCTGGCCATTGAAAATTGTAGTCAGTTATTAAAATTGGTCAAGTGCAAAAAAGTGTCATTAAGCCAAAAAAGGTCAAGTACAAAAGTTTCTATTTTGGCAGCTTGTTAAAAATAAATACATTTTTTAAATTATCACCTGATAATGAAGGAGTTGAGTTTTGTGATAAGACATTGCTTACCTGTGGACTAGATCTAAATATGATTATGAAAAATTCTTACATCACATTTTATTAAATTTATTGAGAAACCTAGATTTCAATATATTCACTAATTGAGTGTATTAAACTATATTCTTAATAGCCAGTCTGGAGTGCTCATATGGATGGGCTGGTATTTTGATATAATCTAATTATGAATGAGTTATTTTGAACAGTTTAATGAATTATATGAGTTATTTTGAACAGTTTAAAAGTAAATTTTTTCTCTGAGGACTGATTAAAAAATAATAAGAAAATTGCATTTGTCATAAGCAGATGGGAAATGCAAAATTCACATTATCTGCAAAAATTTTACTCCATATAGAGCTTTACTGGAGAGGGAGTCATGGGGTTGGCAGGGGGAGGAAGGGAGGATTGTCTCTTTTTATACAGGATATAAAGCTCTTAACTAAACCAGAAGTTAAAGTCTGAGTCAACTAAAAGAAAATAAAAATCCCTCTTATAAAGCAACAGCGCCAACATCGATTTAATCAATAAGGTTCTGGTTTATTATCCTTTACCCCAGTTCTTCCACTATTTGACTGTTTCCCTCTATTATAGTAGATCAGATATGCTCCTTATGTTTTCCAGTGTTTGCTGCAATCTTTATTACAGGCCTAGCAATTTACTTTAACTTTCATTCTAAATGTATTTCGATGTCCTTTCCACAGATAAGCTTTCTGTAGCTTTGAAGAAATAGGAATCATCTCATCATGTAATTTAGTACACCCAAGGTGAATTCAAAGCCCTGTGATTGCATATAAGTACAACTATTTTTTGCCTAGAACACTCAATCTGCTATACATGATTATTTTTAAACTAGCTATTTAAAAAATATCTGAGGATATCTCAAGGTTATTATAAGAACAAAAAGAATGTACAAAAGAAACAATTCTTGCTTGTTTTCCTACATTACAGATCACTTTTTGTCTTCCCAGGAGTGTCTTAAGGATTGGAGTGTCAGTGGCATTCCTTCTCAATACCCTGTGCCAGTCTGGTTCATTAGAAAAAAAACCCCAGATTGTTCTTTATGGTTCAGTATCTCCATGGGTAAATATTAAGGCAAATGGATTTGATTATGTTCTCAGTAGTATGGTCTTGCAAGATCAATCTTAAAATTAAAATGGAAGAACTTACTAGTAGAACAATGCAATTATGATTTAAGTGGACAAAACTCTGAATTAGAGAATAAAATTATTTGTCCCTAAAAACAAACATAAGCAGAGGGTTCATCTATGCAGATAAAGAAAATAACTCTAAAAGCAAAGAATGTTCATAACTAGATAGAAAAATGCAGTCAAAATCTGATATGTCCTCATTTTGTTCTTTAAGACAAAATGTTATTTTTAGAAGCAAGTCAATATGATACAATGAAAATTGCCTTTGTGTCAAAACGATATGGAGCAAGATGACAGATACTTATATCAATAATTTTTCAAACATTGCAAAACAGATTATTATTTTATTATTTCAAGAAACTGAAAACTGCCCAGAAAAATTATCACTTTTTTGAAAGAAAATATGTTTAAAAACCCTGTTTCCTCACTGGGACCTCAATGCAGTCAACTTTAAAGTAAAATGCAAAATTTTTCACAAAGAAAAAGTTTGGTTTTTTTCTAGATTTCTAAGAATTTCTTATTTTCTGACAAAAGTTTTCAGAGTATGAGCACGGTTTTGTAATTAATGCACGTGACTGAGTCCCAGAGGCTTGTTTTCTTTGTCTTTTTTAAACCAAAATCTAATTCCCATCATTATTTTTTTAATTGCTTTTAGTCCTGTAATTGATTTTCCAGCATTATTCCCTTAAACATTAGTCAAATTTCTCTCAAGTGTCATGAACTAAACTTCTGTTGAAATCAGTACCTCAAAAACACACGCCTCTACATCTTGCATCACCTTTTAGACCCTTCATTAGAAATGAACTGATTTTATTCAAGTACATATTTTTGGGAATTCTGGGCACCTACTGGTAAGTTAATGAAACTTCTCCACAAACATAAAACGCAACTTACATTTATGTTTAGATTTTTATAAAATGGCAATAGAACTGTTCAGAATTTTTATATTGTATTGTAAAAAAATAATGATTCTTAGCTTTTGATGTAAGTCAATTAATCTTTTCAAATACTTTGTAACACTTTACTCACTCGACTTCTTAGTTTTAAAAAATCAAGTAGAAATCCATACTGTAAAAATCATTATGCTTTTCAAAATTATTTATGTAAAGAATGGAGTTTTAAAATACAAATTTTATTGAAGAAAGCACTTCCACCAATTCTTTATATTATTAACACTAGAAAAAACAGGATAGAGCTTCTGCTATGTACATGGAAAATAAACCACACCAAATTATTCCTTTTATTTCACTCTCTTAGAATTTTCTGATGAAAAGATTCTAGAAAATTACCTTAACAATGTGGGGTAATACTAAGGACTTTATTAGTGCTGTTTGTGGACACTATATGGAAATCAAACTTCCCATACAATCTGATCGTGTACACATTTCACAAGAAAACTCGATATACATTTCAGAAAGCACTGTATGTTCACTCCAGGAGTGAATCAACTAGTAAAAGTGATTAGATTTTATTTTTATTAGATGAATGCTAAATTCTCATTTCCATATATAAGACATTTTTATTTGACTCATGTAAAATACACTTGATGTAGTACAACAGAGAGTTGAGACTCATGCAACCTTTAAACCAGGTATGCATTTCCTATAATATCATCATTGAATAATAAGCAACTAAAATTGCAGGCATGGATTCAGAATTTTAAGTTTCCCTCTCTTCTAGGTAAATCCTTAGGCATAATTTGCCCTTTGTTGTTTTCTCTCTTCCTACGTACCTCTGGTACTATCATGCCAGGGGCTACTAGAAATATTTCTACTTATGATATTAATGATCTAATGGAGAAAAGACTCAGCTGTGGGGTAGGTGAACTAAACTGCATCTTTCTCTTCCTCATTTTTTCCTCATACATTAGAAGGTAGATTCTTAATCCAAGAGTGCATGCTTTCACTCTGCAAGTATTATGCAGAAACTCTGCAAGTATTATGCAGAAAGACTCACACTTCTCCGTTTTATGCCTGTCTCCCAGAAGGGCCAAGATTCCAAAAGGATGTATACATATAAAACTGTTGGGATTCACCTTATAGCAACCTTTCAGTACCTAAGGGGAGCTTATTTAAAAAAAAAAAAAAAAAAAGAGAGAGAACAAATTTTTACACAGGCAGTGATAAGACAAGGGGGAACGATTTTAAGCAAAAAGAGGGGAGATTTATGCTTTCTTTACTCAGAGAATAGTGCAACACTAGAACAGGGAAATTGTGGGTTTCTGGAAGTGTTCAAGGCCAGGTTGGATGGGATCCAATGCAACCTGATCTTGTGGACAGTATCCCTGCCCATGGCAAGAGGAGTGGAACTAGATGATCTTTTGAGGTGTGCTTCTAACACAAGTAATTTTATGATTCTACATTGTCCCTTACAGTTTTCAGTTTGACTAGCTGGACGTCCAACTTATAAACGTGCTGTTTATAGCCTCAGCAAGCTACTCATTAGACTCTGAGCAGGTTCAGATAATGAATACAATAGAAACAGGCACTAAGTGCCTATATCAAATGTGTCAGCAGACAGAAGTAAAAAGCAAGTAATTTCAATAGATTTCAAATTAGTTTATTCTTCAGTTATCAACTTTCAAGCTATTCTTAGGTGGCTGGGTCCTTCTCTACTGTATTCTTGAAATATGCCTCATTGTACTGTAAAGAGAAGAAACTTTTATGTATGTTGACTGTGAGATTTTATTGATACATGACTACCTGAAAAATGAACTAAAGTTAATTAGACAAAGTAATTATTGTTCTGTGTTTTAATATAGTCAAAATCAGAACAAAATTTGTGTTTTCATCTAAAGTACTTGATGTTGTGTCTGATTTCAAAGCAAGAAGGCATGCCACTTAAGTATGGTAAAATGGCAACTTCTCTTGGCTGAACTATTAGAAACAATTCCTTACGGCATTTTTAAATTTGCTTAGACCATTTAGTGTTTGCTTATTGAACCTATTTTTTTAAAGTAGGTCCCAAAATGAATCTGCTTTTTAATGTAAGAAGAATTCTTGTTATCTGAAGTTGCATGGTCTGTTCTTATGTATATTTTTCTTATAATGAAAGAACCTATTCCTACAATTCATTAAAAACTCCAAAGTATTTTTCTCCTAGCAGTATTATCATTACCTTTGTTATCATTGCCTTTACTAATCATTACCTTTGTTATACAATTTTTGTTCATGCATTCATTTGTTCATTTTTTGTTATTTCATTCTGTGATTCTGTAACCTAAAATTGTGCTCATTTTTCAATAAAAAATTCCATACTAGATTAAATTTGACTTACCTCTTAGATAAATTATGTAAGACACATATTAAAGAGAATGAAGCTAATTGTATGTTGTTTATATTTGTCTTTGAAAATATTTCTAGACAGTAGTGTAACAAAATCTGAGGTTCAGTGTACTCACAGACTCAGCACTATATTATTTTCATTATTTTTTAAACTTTAATATAAAACATTTTCCAGAGTTGTTGGTATGTTTAGCTATTGTAGAAACATGTAGTAAGGAAAATATGAAGAACTGCTTTTCTTTGGAGTGATGAAGAGACTAAAGACATGCAATCCTTCTTAGTAATAAAATGTGTATGTGTTTAGTTTCTTCACTGTGAAGAAATATTTGAATGTCTTTAGTTTCTTTCTCATTCCAAGGAAAAGGAGTTCCTGATATTTTCCTTGCTATCATCAACCAGAAAGAGAAACAGCAACAAAACCAACAAACACAGAATCCACGTAATCACATGGAAAGGCTTGAAACAGATTTTCTAAAATTTTTCATGAGAGAACTCAAAAAGAGTCTAAAGATAGTAAAAGAGGATGTGATAAATTTTTTGATGGCCTAGTTTCTGGCATTGTCCACAAGTGACAGAGGCTGCAATGAAGCAAATGAGGGGGATTTGATGTCTGAACCTTACATACTTGCTTAGATTTTTTTTTCAGGAGGCTGCATAGAAGAAACGGTAGGTGTCCATTCAGCTAATTTCCATTCGTTAACCATATGCAATTTGTATATTTCACTTGTTTGATTTGCAGGGTGTGTGTGTGAAATTTCTGTATTCTTAAAGAAATGTGTCTGTTTCTCCACATTACTTACATTACAAAAATCAAAAGGCACTATTAGTATTTATATGTATTATGGTGTTATTTGATAAATACCAGTAGAACTTTAAAATATTATCTGTACCCTAAAAGAAACCATGTTACTTCAATATTATTGTGCAAAATGGAAAGTAGGAATGTGATTAAAAAGAATAAATTATTCCCAGAAAAAAAAGGAAACAAACATTGACACAGACTCGGGAGAGGGAGTCTGTAAAAGAGACTTCTTTGTTTGCTCAGGGAAATCACTATTTAGCCAGCTGGAGTGTAAGTTCCCACCAGGTTCTCCAATACTCACAACATAAAGTCATGAGAGGAGCAATACTTCCTAAGGCCCTTTACACAAGTCTATGCTTGGTTTACATTTAGTATTGATATGCTGGAAATTATTTGAGATAGTCAATTCATCTTGTGTTGCGTGTTCTTGCACTGGCTAGATAAAGGAAACACAAGAGAGAGGAAGTAATAATCCAGCTATTATTCTTTAAGGAGGCAGGTGAAGAGAAATGAGAGTGAAGAAACAATGAAGAGATGTTAAAATTGGGAAATGAAGCCCCAGATACATGAGAGAAGAAAAGTGGAGTAATTCCTCTCATTTTCTAATACGTACAGTGATACAGCAAAAACTGAGGCACTGGGCTTTGTATACCCATGCTTTGTTGTTTTGCTATCTTCTTAAGCTATTTTTGAATTTTATAAGAAGCTTGGGGCTACTTAAAAAAGAAAAAAACAACAAAAACCAGAAGCAGCTTGGAACCACTTGTCAAAACACAATATCAACTTTTCTTCACTAATTCCATGTAATCATAAATTTTATCTCATCATGCTAGCATATTCTGTGAAAAGATTTTTAGACAACTTAGTGTCTGTGGAGGAAGTAGCAGAAAGGACCTAAAACAGTTGCTTGCACTTCATGAATAGCCTGTGTGAGATTTATTTGACATAATTTTAGAAGTCTGCAGCACAGTCACCTGGGTTCCCTCACAGCTCATTCCCAGAAGTATCTCCCCCTTAAAATGAACTATTTTAATCATACCCCATTCATCTGTGCCTGGAGGAAGGGACAAAGTCAAGGCACTCAACACTTTACTGTAGGTCATGCTCTAGCTTGAAGATTTGGGCCCAGAGGATAAAGTTCACATAGAGAAATTTACTAAGTGTGGCTGATTATAAGGTTTTCTCTGAAAGATTAAAGCTCTCAGCATCACCTTTAATGCATTTAGCAAAAAGGAGAAGGAGACACTCTTAAGAAAATCACAGAGTCCTTTGCCATACACCTTTAACATTACACCAATATGAATAAGGTCTTTTGATACAATGGTTCAGGCACATTCACAGACATTATGTGGTTGGCAATTTATTTGAAATATAGATTTTTTAAAGTAAATTATGTAGACAAAATACTGTACATGATGCAGTTATAAGATTATTCAGTTTCATATTTTTCATTATTTTTCTTTGAATGATGAGATTAAAGTGAATTAAGATAAATGTTGTTCTTATACTACTGGGATTTATTTTTCTTTTTAACTAAGCCTTTGTATCCTATGTCAGTGTTCTCAGAAAAGTTTCAGAGGATTCAATATCTATTCAGATTATGTAACTCCCTATGGCACTAGAAATGTCACACACACACACAAAGGAACTAATTTTTCTAATTTTTGCAGAGAGAGAGTGACTGTTTCTCCAATTTTCTCTTCTGTGATTCCTGTGTTCTGTCAGTTTTCATTATTCATCTTTTAAAAAACTAAGCATTTGGACTAATGTCTTCCATTTCCCCTGAAGGTGATTCTATCTGATTATAGTAAACATTTAATGTCAAACACAAAATAAAATAAATTAGGGCTATATTTGTACTATTAGGTTCCTGATATGGACCTGTTGTGGTTTGACCCTG
>VZTX01001593.1:0-53689 GCA_013400915.1 Pardalotus punctatus
CGGGGGGCGCGGCGGGGCCGGGTGCCCGCTCTCACCGCCGCCGGAAAGGCGACTCGCCCCCTCTGCATGCCCCCGGTCTTCTCCCCGCTGGGCTTTTCCTCCCCCTCTCCCGTTTTTGATGAATAGCCTGGGCCAGGCTCGACGTGGAGATGCTGAGGGTAGCGGTGCTGCATCTCCTCCGCCCCGGGCAGCGCTCGGCCCGCCGGGGAGGCCCCGGCCCCTCCGGAGAGCCGCCCGCTGCCCCTGGCAGGCAGGCAGGGCAGGGGGATACGAGCTTCGGTTGTAGGTGAGCAGACTTTGTCAGTGTGCTTTTTTTTTTTTTTTTTTTTTTTTTTTNTTTTTTTTTTTTTTTTTTTTTTTTGAACTTTAGGAGCCATCGGATTTCAGTTGCGTGCTCTGAAATAGCTGCTGATGGCAATAACAGACTCACGAGTTGGAAGTTTGTTTCTCAAGTTTACTTTTTTATCTGATAGGCATTGGTAAATTATTACTACTTTTTTTTAATTTTTCTCCACTAATTAATGATCCAGCTGTTTACAGGGACGATTCACTGTGCTGGTATTTTGGTGGCAACCACTGCTACAGGCTTTCAGACTTGCTGAAATGAAAATCCTGCATACGCATTTGTAAGGCATAATAAAACATAACATTAAAACCTGCATGCATGTTATGTTTAATCAAAGACAACTCTTAGGCATTTAAGTGGTGAGATATCTTACTTTAGGTTAGTTAAACTGGTAGTAAAATGATTAATATAATCTGATCTCTTTCTAATAATAATAATAATAATAATAAAACACTCATGATTCTAAATAAAAGTTGTTTGGCCTAAATCTTTGCTATCAGAAAAGAGATATAGCATATCTGGGAACTCAAATTTATGTCTTGCATTGTGATAATTCTTTATGAGAAACTGTGTTTTAAAACAAACTTAATTACAATATACAAGATATCCTTGGCAATGGATAGTCCTCAATAAAATAGAGTTTCTTGAATTTTCAGTTTTTGGTCTCAAATGATTAGTGTGTTCTCCATGTAATAACTTAGAAATCAGATTGAAAACAAATGACATTTATCTCTTCTAAGGCAAAAGACTGAAAGAAAATAGATACACTGAAGTGCTCTAGCCTAGCCATTCACTATCCTACTATCGAAAATCCCCTTTTGGGCTAGGGTGATGGAGTAAGTTGATCAGGTTCTAAATCTTAAAACTGAGCCAAAATTCTCTTAGTAATTCTTCAAGCTATCATGAGGGTAGGGTGACTTGTTCTTGCAGTCCCTTTCTTCTGATATGCATCCTTGTTTATTAAAGTGATAATAGGCAGTGTCATTAAACATTTGTGCTTTACAGATGTTCAGTGAGTTATGAATGATTATGGTCAAATACAGGCTGCATTTAGTTTGCATTGTAATAAGGTCTGTGTCTCAGCCTACAAAAGTTTTGACTTGCATATATTTTTGGAAGCTGTTTTTAAAATTACCATTTAAAATATTAGTCAAGGATAACTGATTTAAATTATCCAATTAATGAGCAGTCAGGCATGTTTTAAAAGAGCAACAGGTCTACTTTAGTCAAAGAATATAATACTCACTCAGAAGTATATCTTTTCTTCTAGATGGGAATTATACTATACTATATCAGAGGAATATTTTGAGGGAAGGTGTATGGTGCAGGGAAACAATTTTTTTGGCCAAACAGTTGAGTTGCTTTTATTTTAGAGTTTATTATTGCATATTGTTCAAGGAAAAAATAGGTAGTGTTCTGTTTAAGCCACTGCATAGTTAGGGCTGAAGTTTGATGCTGTTAAATGCCTAAGCTCCTACTGATCTCAGTGAGAGTAAAAAACAATCTTCTACTCATGAAAAATAGCATCTGCTAAGCTACTCTTTTTTTTTTATTTTATTTTATCATTAATAGCATTCGTACCTTTGTTTCTCTTTCTTTTTTTTTAGTGTACATAGCAATCTTTGTTGACACGCTAGAGCAGTCCTGTTGCAGGCCTGGTATCTCCTGTGGCCTTTTTCCCCACATTCCTTGTATTTGTCTCTGTACAATACTACTCTGCGTGTAATAGGACTCAGTGATAGGAGGGAGAAAAATGAGCTTTTCTGTGTCAAAAGACAATTTGCCTGCTAACACTGAGGATGTCAATTCAATGTAAAACCTAATCAAACATGCTGATTCTTTTTATCTTTAATGTGAGCATTTTTGGCAAACTTTTCCCCCCTTTTTTCCCCTTTACTGTTTTTCCCCTTCCTTTTAAAAGAACCATAATTAAGAAATATTTTCTTCCTTTAAGTGCAGTCTTTTACAGATGTGGTAGAAAGGCTCATTCCAAGCGTCCTTAAGTGCTACATGCTCTTTAGGCATTCACTGACATTCAGATGAAACTTCAAGTCTATTGAATGTGATTTGCATGCGTGCAGTATGATCCTTCACTCCTGCCTTTTTGAGGAAAGTGCAACTCTGTTGTTACACCAGGGGAAAACTGGTGTGGGGTCAAAGTAGGGGCCATTAAGTTTTAGGTGTTTGATAATCAAAACAGTTAATGAATTCTGTTTTACATCTTCACAATTGTTGCCTAGTAAGGCCTTAAACCTGCTCTGGTTAAAAAAAATAAAAATAAAAAATTCTCATTGAGCTCAATGGGAATTTTTGCCGCAAGGGCTGCTGGCAGGATAGGTGTCTTAGCTCCTCCTAACCTTCATTTGTAAAGAATGGCCAGGAAAAAATAAACAACAAAAACTTAATACAATGAGTTGCCTTACATTTCCCCTACTATACAGTTGTATTTCTTTGATTAATTTCCTTTCCCCTCACTCACATCCAAGGCTGTGATTGTTTCTGTTTTTTTAAATTTTTTTGCACACTACCTATACCAATTAACTGCCTAATTAGTTTTATCTTCTCTACATGGATGCAGTGAATTTGTAAGAGAATTTCACAAGCAAGTAGTTTTTTAGTGAGTTTAAAGTAAATAGAGTTTTAAAGACCTATTTTTATATTCAATATAAAGCACAAATGTGCAGAAAATGTAGAATGACTTACAAAAAGGGAAACAAAAGTTCGTAATATTTCATGTATAAAAGTAATACCTTCTTTGGGGTGAGATTCTCTTAGAAAACCCAATACTTATGCCAGTGCAAAGATAGGAATATTTTAAAAACTCTTAGAAAAATTGTGATTGACAGCAATTTAAAAGGAATGACTTCTGTAGATACAAGGAAACCCCTAAAGCAATATGGATAAGAAGGGGTGAATGGTTTTCAATGATGAACAACAACCTGGAAGTGTGAGAATGGAGGTTTCAATCCTTATTAATTAATCAAATTTCTTCTTTTGTAGTTAGTTACATCTGGATTTTCTGTGAAGTGCAATCTTGCAGGATGAAAAAGTGCAAGGGCGCCAGGCTTCTAAGACTTGTGAAAGTTCAGAAGCAGATTTGACTTAGAATTATTGAATAGGGCTTCAGATTTTGGTAGTTCACACTTCCAGTAAAATCAAGACATTGATTTACTGCTTGAAGAAATTTGATCAAGTAATAATGATTAATCCGGGAACTCCCATTGTCACAATTTGTTTTTGTTTCCATCGTCCTGCTTATCTCCAAAACCAACTTGCCTCAACTCCTGGCAAAGCCAGGGAGAAGAGTTATATGCCATTGTTAGTTCATTTACAATTTGTATCTGGTTTTGCTCTGTACATATGTTGGCGTTTTGGAGTCTTTACATAAATGCTGTGATACTTTTTTTTCTTATTTCCTTTTAGTTTTTGGTGGGCTGTTTTAAAATGGAGGCCTGTTTTCCAATGTGGGACTTTTGATGGTTACAACATTTCAATGATGTTGCATGATGGCCACAGGTGGGGGAAATTGAATGTTTTAGAGCAGTTTTTCAAGCATGACACTTTTAAAATATGTAATTTCAAAGACTTTTCAAGGCCACATGAAATTAGTTTTCATAGCCACTCCAGGTCTTGGGGGGAAAAGCTGAAAAGTACTTTTGTTTAGAAGTCTGAGTGATGGTGGGGGGGAAACCTTTTCTTGAGGTTTTTGCATGCCAGTGCACGGCCCATTGCTGTGAGAGAAGGAAGATGGTAAGGCTGCTTGAGGCAATGCACTGGAGGACAAAGTGTTTTCTAGCACTAGAAAAAGAAAATGCATGGCAAAGTTTTGTCTTCTAGTAGACTATATAGCATGCAGAGTTTAGTATGTGTCAAAACAGTGTATGACATTGCTGTATCAAAGTTGTAAAATTAAGCATTATTTATTGAAAACTATGTATTTTTTTTGTAAAAACCTGATCACCTAGAGGATTAATATCAGTGACTTGTGCTAGTGCTACAAACTTAACCAGCTTCTTTACTACAGTACTTGATATGCAGTGTTAATGCTCAGGGTTGAAACCAGTCCACTCCAATGTCTTTTTTTGCAAGAGTTTTTAAATAAAGGAACAACATAATGCAATTGTTCAAAAGACTCTAATAAAAATGTGTGATCAATCTTCCTATGTGGTTTTATGTGGATTTTTTTTTTTCCGGTGTTGCATTTGGTAAATGCAGTTCAGCTACTACAGTGAATCCACTCCTCATTCTGTGGGTACCTAAAGCTGAAAGTTAATGGGAATGTTATATCTTTCAAAAAAACCCTCAACAGATAGTTATGGTCCAGGTAGTGTGTACTCAAGTACTGTTCTGGGCACACCTGAGAAACACTGAAACAGAGAATAAGCCAATTAGCTTCCTTCTTCTTTTCTGGTTAAGACTGGATAAAACAATAAAGTATTTTATGACAAACATTTTTAACTTTGCTTTAAAGTTGACCATGAAAGAATGAAATAAGATGGATTACATGCCAGCAAACCCCATTTTTCTCTGTATCTTTTTCTACAAACAGTTTACCATCTAAATGTATTTTGGCATAGAAAAAATCATTCTGTATTAAGATTCTAGTTATGAAAATGTTTTTATGAGAAACCTGTAATCAATTCTTGAAACTATAAAAAGGTGTTTTTAATGTGTTTATGTGGTGAAAGTTTGTTGTATATTAAATATTGTTTTATAGAAATGATGGAGTTACATTGTTACAAATTCAAAATTTGTAATTAATACAAGCCATCTATTGCAGAAATTTACCTTTTGGAGCTCCTGCCTATAGACATATTCCCATATCCCAGAAAATATACAAAATACATCTCTCAATTGTATTTAATGTCTGTACTTCTGCAAGTTTATACAGGGTTGAAAATATCAACTGATAATACTTTCCCTTCTGCTGGGGGGTTGTTGGTTACCCTTAATACCCAGGAAATAATAGAAAAGCTCTTATCAACTTCAGCTATAGCTGATAGAAACCTTTAGACATGGGGAGAGTCAATTCAATAAGTAAAAAGTTCCAGATAATTTTGTATGACACTTTAGTACAGCTCTTTCCATTTTTCCTATCCTTTCCTCATTCCAGCAGTTAGCTGAATAGCTCATTTCTCAAAAAAACAATTCTTGGATGACGAGTGATTTCTATTTAACTTATCAGACCTATTGAGAGTACTGAAAACAATCTATATAATTTCGGGAGTCTGTTGTAGTAGTATATTTTCGTGTGAATGGAGATGTGTAACTGATGTGAAATAAGAGTTTGAATGTGACATGTCATAGTAAACATAGGAAGTTTAAGCTGATCATTGTAAATCAATGAAATAAAATCTTTATATACAGCCATCATACCACTATCCTTTCTGTACAAATCAAAAAAGTTTCAAAAAGTGTTTTTAAGGTACTTTAGAAGGTATTGAAACAATGCCCTGAGAGTATTCCATGATACTTTGTTTTTTTTGTTCAGGGGTTGGGAGGTGGTTTGTTTTAATGCCTATAGAGTTTTTTCATTCAAGTCTTATCATAGTTAACCAAAGACAAACTAGAAATCTCCTAGAACAACTAAGGTCATCTCCATGCTGCTTCAAATGTGTCTAGCTGAAGTCTTCTCTTTGGTTCCTCCTGAGCGAGAACAGTTATTACTGCTTTGGAAAGTCAGGCTTCAGTTCTATGTCATCTCTTAATGCCAGAGGGAATTTCTGCATGACACATTGGGAATTCTCCCTATCTCATGTTTTAAAGTGTTTTTGGATTGTAAACCACAAGTTATCACATCTGAAAATTATCACTGTAGAGGTATTGTGCACCCTGGATGTTGCTGAGTTTTATATGGGAGAAAAGATAGCAGCACAGGTTTGGGGAAAAAAAAAATACTTGACATTTCAGTTGGAATACTATATTCTCAAGTTTGGATGTTAGATCTAACCCTAGAAGAAATGTGTAAAAACATGGACTGTAGGTAACATAGACCCACACAGATACCTACACACATTTACATCATTACAGACTTAACACAGGCACATGTATATGCATTTGGATTTTCATTAAAATACTTGCTGGCTGGACCATTCTAAATGGCTAGAAGGTAGTGTCTGTTAAAATTTGTAACTAAGTCCTGAGAATTTCATTGCATTTTCATCTGTTAGACTTAAAGTGTTGTCCCTGGAGTTTTGTAAGTTTTAAGACAATCCTTTTATAGCCTATTAATATTTTGATAGAATAGTTAAAAAAAAAAAAACAAACAAAACCAAACAGAACAAAAAATGACACCAAAAAACCAAAACAAAAAAAACCCCAACAACAAAACCCAAAACAAAAAAAATCAACACAAAAAAACCCCAACAACAAAAAAAACCCAACCAAAAAAATCCCCCCCAAAACCAACCACCCAAATGTATAGCAAAACCAAACCAGAATGAAACCACGCAAAACCAAACAAGCAAGCCACCCTCAACAAAAATCTCCAGCTCTAGAAATCACGATTCCCACAATAGTCAGAGTAAGAGGATCTTGGCCCATTCTCTTGAAATCTGATGTTACATTTATTGGCATTACTCTGATATTTGCATATGCTAAAGCATCCATGACAGATCATTTTTTTCTACAATTCTGCAAATTCAATTAAAATATGATAATCTTCAAGCAAAATTGACTCATATATACTTTTAAATACACGTCTTACATTTTCAAAATATAGTGTTAACAAATACTGAAATGTACACAGGGAATAAAGCACGATTCATCTGCACACAAGAAGGAGATAGTCCAAGAAATGCATAGTGAAAAAGAAAATCTAGATCTCGGTTATAATTGTCCTGTTAAGTTTCGTAATATTGTGACATTTTGGCATTTCACATGTACAATTAGGTGTGTTTTTTCTTTCTCTAAGACACCAAATATGCATAAATAAATATGCAATAAATTCATGTTGAGATTGCTTTCTCAAGTCAGTCTAGAAGAACTTTGATATTGTGCCTAAATGTTTGTAAAGTAGCTTGAGCTTGTAAAGTAGTACTTGAGCCTAGCCTTTACTTGATGAGACTTCCTTTGTCTTCATAATCTTACTGTAATAATATTCCCTAAATCTCTTTAAAGCCTGCCTTTCATTCACCTATTCATTCACCTTGTTCTTTGAGTTCTAGTGCTCATACTCTTCAGCAATCAGAAGCAAACTGCTCCTCTGACAGTAGCACACTTTTTCAAGAGTAGAAAAAGGGTAACAATTCACTGAAAAATGCCCACCTGTTTTTGTCCTTGGAAACTTCCACCACTATCTCTTTTTTGGGCTGTTGGCAGCCATAACTTGAAAACAATCTTGTTTTCGTCAGATATTTCTGGTCATTCATCCATTGTGGGTTATCAAAGCCAATAGCGTTGCAAAAGATTCGTTGAATTCAACTAGATTTCTGGAAACCACCTACTTAAACTGCTGAAACTATCCATCCTCATTTTGCCTGAAGATGATGTGAATTGTTCCGCAAACAAAATGCTGGAGTATTAATGTGTGTAAAAGGGAAAATAACAGCAAAAATACCACCACCACCTCCCCCAGATAGCTGCCTGTTTGAAATGTGAATCTTGATGTAGCCAGGATAACCTGAGGCTTTTCCAGCCCTAAAGAAGAGCTTTTTGTGAGTAGACATTTTTGTATACTTCCACTATATTAGTTGATCAGATGTAAAATATCATGTTTCCACAAATGTATTTTGCATTTGGGAGACAAGCAAAAATATATACAAAGTCACATACAAATGGAAAAATATTTACAATAATACTAAAGACATTTGAGAAACTATGGCAATAGTTTTTCCAAAATATTTATATTTGCTTTCCCCATATCTATCTCTTGTGCACATGTTCTCCCACTAGCTTTTTCCTGAGCACATATATTTTTTCACAGAAAGTAACAAATATAAATATTGATAGGTATCATAGTCTTTAATGCACAAGTGCAATTAATCAAACATTACTAAAGCTGCTGTATCAGTCATGCAAAGTTAAGGAACCATGTAGGAAAAACTGCATCTCTACTTAAATCCTTTTTAATACATATACTGCCACGAGAGTATGTGTACCAAGTAGTACAGTACCTAGAAATTCGATACCTGGCATCTTAGCCATTAGATTTCTGCACTCACCCTTTGTGCTGGGTGAGGAACTGTCTGCAGCTTCACTGAAAAACGGGATGTTTGGTGTCCCCAGCTCAGGACAAATCTGGCTCAGGATTTCACATTTGATATCTCTGTCCACTCAAGGGCTCAAGGAGTTAATAGTTTTATTCTGATGAGAGATGGCAAACTCCACTGATACGTTGTCCTGTAAGTAGAGCATGTGCTTGGGAAATAGAAAGCACTGGGCAGAGAGAGAAAGCACATCCAGACTAAGAAACTAAAACAGAGTCAGCACTTAGTCCAGGCACTGGAACTCAGCTGTCTGTATTGTTAAATTGCTAGAAGACAAAATCCCTGTCATGGTTTTGGCTGGTGAATGCTAGCACTCTTCCAAAAAATCACTGGAACAATTTGGAAATTAACATGGGCCAAAGATCATTCCCAATAGGCAGTTTGGATTCAGACACTCTGTTTGGAAAGTAAGAGAGTTTAATAGCGTAGATGAGGGCAGATCATGCCAGCTGGCTTCTGAGCCAAGGAACAAGACCTTGGTTTAATTTACTATGGCTACAGGTTACAAACCCTATTTTTGAAAGATTTTGATGATAAAACCCCTATAATTTTGGAGAATACCTAAACCTCTATCCATGGAATAGTCTCAGAGAGAAGTTGTCATCACTGTGTATGATTGGAATGCAGAAATCTTGAGGCTAAAGGCAAGGCAAAAAGGAATTTGCCCTAAAACTTCTGCTGTATTACTGACATGTACTACCTCTCATGATATACAGTGTCAGTTCTACAGCTGTGGCATTCCTGTTTACAAGGGTGCTCATTCTTAACAGGGGAGCAAAGAATGAGACTATGGATGCAAATCTTTTAAAACTCAGGAATTTCTTAGAGAATTTGGGATAGGATGAGTGCTCCAGCTCATAAAAATGATAACAATTTACACTGCAGTGCCTTCACTCCCAAGAATCCAAAATCACTTTACAAATATTGTTGGCCAATTTTGTTCTTCCCTTGTAGTCAAAACACCTACTGAAATCAATTGTAAAATCACTTCTATTGAATCTCCTCCAACTGCAGAGCTGAGTGAGAATTTTATATGTTGAACAGCTATAGAACTGGAGCCTTGAAATTGCTTTTTAAATTATACATAAGAATCATACAGTTTATGTTCTTCTAGCAATCTCACAGTTAGTTTAGACAATATTTTCATAAATTACACTCTTAGGAAAAGAAATCAATCCAACTGGATTAGATAAGAGAGAATCATTAAGTATTTTCCGTGCTTAAATATTAACATAAATTAGTAAAATTGATTTAGTGTCCTGAGAAAGGAATGCTCCCTTGGTCAGTGCATCAGTGTTATGGTCTAACCTCAGTGATTAGTGAATCATAAAAAGTCCTGTCTTCAAGCATGAAAGTTTTGGGTTTTTTTCTCTTTTTTAAATGTTAAGGATAAGGGATGAAACTCATGCTAGAAAAGCATAAATGATGACAGAAATTTCAGACTCATTTGGGTTGTTTTACTGGTATTGAATCAAAATGGTGCATCTGCCCTGCAACAGATCTCATGATTTTTTCTGATGTTCAAGGGTTTCTTAATCTAAAGATGCTCCACTGGTGTTAATGCTGGTTTTGACAGAATAAATACTATCTAAGTTTGAACTTAGACACAGGCACTCCTGTGGATGGCAGGAAAATCAGTGCAGAGTAGGCTTGACTTGGAAACAAAAGGGAGAAAACTAAAAAATTAAAAGATAAAGGCAAGACAGACAGATGTCATGAGCTTCCCACTGAGCTCTATATTTTCTGGTTTTTAGCACCAATATGAGAGGGCTGCCTCACCAGGATAATTTCCAATGTGTCCTGAACACTGAGGTGCTGCTTCTGCTGCTTGATCCATCAAGATCTCTCCTAGTTAAACAATTTCTGAGAAATGTGTGTGCCCAGAGCCCCAGTCAACAAGAGGTACTGTGCCTGCCTTCATATGGGGCATGTGGCAACTCCTACCTCCAGCAGTTTCTGATGGTGAGAGACTTGACCCCAAAGGAAAGACAAGAAGTAAAAGGTAAAACCTGGATTTATAAATTATGAGGGTAGGGACATGCATTCCCAAATCCATGCTAATCCCACATCCATGCTAGTCCCACATCCATGCTGGCATTCACAAACAACTCCTCTCCTAACCAACCGGAGGTGCTTGGAAGGGCTGGATTGCCACATTGCACTTGTGGAAAATGAGATGCTGATCTAAGGAATGTTACTACTGCCTGATACCAGCCTTTTCCTTAATGACCATTTCAAGAGAAAATTCAGTTGTGAAAACTTACTGAAAATAAAAGTGACTTTTTTTTTTTGTTGCATCTTCGTACAGTTCTGTTTGATTCCCCCAATCATTTAACTAGCAACAACATTTAGAACAGCAGCAGATTTTATCCATTGTATCCTAAAGTATTCAATTAATGTGAAAATACCTTTCTCCAGTCATGCCCAAAAAGTCACTTTATATGAAATTGGAGACAATATCTATTGAATAATGACCTGATATTGAATAAAGATTCCCACTAGTGTAGGATTAGTAGGCTTAACCATTAGCAAGTTTCACAAAATGCTAATAAAATATTTATTTGGCTATTACTTTTCTTGACCTATTAGTTCAGTTCACTAATGGATTCAGTCTTTCCAGACAGAACCTTATACATTTATCTGAAGCTTAGCTAGCTATTTTCCTCAGTGATCATACATGCATTGTTTGGTCATATATCTTTTTACTGTATGAGATTTGAAGTGTATATATGTACATACATACATAATATTATGAATATTTAAGAAATAAAACACTAATAAATTTTAACTTAAATATTTTCAGGTACAGAAGATTAAAAGAGGTGTTCACTAGTTGGTGCAACAACCACTTCTTTAGAATATTGCATTAAGAGTCAGAAACTACTTCCTGTATAATTTATATTGGGTTAGACTTGTCAAATGCATACTCATGGAATAATTCCATGTTTTTTTCCTCTATCTAAAATTCTCCTCTAAGAACCTTTTAATGCATCTTGATTCTGAGAGTCTTCTTGCCGTACAAATCACTCTCATTCATATTAATGTCCTTTTTGCATGTAAAAGAACTGGGATGTTGGAGGCGATATAGATCAAAAAGGTTTTTTGAGAAAAGATTCCCAGAATTCAGAATTCTTGTCCTTTGTGTGAAACATAAAGCAGGTACTCAAAATACCATGTGTAAATATATTATTATAAAAGTTATTTTCAATTTAATTTATATGGATTGTGGTTTAAAGCAGGCACTTAGTTCTGTCTATATAAGATGACTTGAATGTTACAGTCACAGAAAAAAAGAATTTTGATTCCATCATAAGTTTTGACAAGCCTTTAAACAGAGGGAGTATCTGGTAAGGACTGGCAGGGTAGCAATGGAATAGAAATGTTTTCTTCAAGGGAAGCCACAGTTTTTCTACTAAAGGGCTGCCACCAAATCCCAGCTCACAAAAGTTAGCAGGGACTGGAAATTTTCATTGCCTCCTGAGAACTGCTTATATTGTGCTCAGCTGGGAGGCTGATGTGTGGGATGGATTTCCCAGTGCACTCTAGAGAAACAGGTTGCCTCCAAAATACAGAAAGTTATTGTAATTGGTTTTTATCATCCTCCTTTCCAGTAACTTTATGAGGTGATTCAAAGATTTACATATTTCTAATATATAATAAATACCATCAAATATAAATAAAATAACCTTAAAAATTACCTCTTACTGAGAAAAGTAGATCAAAATTTAAGAACCTCTTTTTTTTCACTTTTTTTTTTCATTCAGGAAAGTAGCAGCAGGCTGGGGTTTTCTTTTCTTTTCTTTTCTTTTCTTTTCTTTTCTTTTCTTTTCTTTTCTTTTCTTTTCTTTTCTTTTCTTTCCTTTTCTTTTCTTTCTGTTCTTTTATTTTCTTTTCTTTTCTTTAAATTTTTATTATTTTTTTAATGTTTTTTTTTTTTTTTGTTCACTTGTTGGGGGTAGGTGTTTTGCTTCTTCTTTTCCAGCCTTCTTACTACTATTTCATGAAATCACCATTTCTGGATTCATTAATCTCTCCAAAGTTAAGTGTTAGCCATCAGACATGTAAAGCACTATGGGAATTCTTTACAAACAAGGCTTAAGTGAATGACACAAACAGAACAGTTTGCCTGCTATCTGAAATGTCAGTAATAGAGAAAATGAACTTGAACAGGCATCTGTATTTTTTTCCTCTTTTTCTATAAAAGTATATTTTTAAATAGATGCTTCAGTGACATCTGAAACAAATATGTATATAAACTGTATGTACTAAGAGGAAGGAAAAATAGTAAAATGTTGAATCATGTTGCTGCCTTTTTCCCTGGGGTGCAGCATGTGTAATACATGAGAAAGATGACATCACCCACAGAAGGGACTGGATTCACAGAGATGATATAAATTAATCATTCGACAAAATGAAGAATGAGCAAAAGGGACAGTCAGGGTCATATTCTTAAACATGCATTATTTACCCAATAATCTGAACCATCTCCTAGGTCTTTCCAGTTTCAGAGGTAAATGCAATAAGCATTGTCATCTGAAAAACAAACACACACCCTGTGCCCCCATTTTTATTTGTTTCTTTATGTTTATAGATAATGTGTACAGAATTAATTTAAATAAATCCAACTTTACACAGTTGCTTCTGTGTATCATTTTTACAGAACCATACATGACTCTGGTTTTGGGTTTGTTTTCAAGGTGGAAACACTCCTACAGACCCAGCAGGCACGCGATAACGTGTGGACTGTCAGGACTCAGAGCACAGAGGCTGTTTGTGCCTGGGCTCCAGCAGTCTAAGAGGGAGGCAAGGACACCACTCCCAAGCCCCTAGGCCACACAGCGAGCCCCAGGAAATCTTCCTGCTCCATGAGAACTCCCTTGATGCCAGTTTCAAAAATTATTTTGGGATTTAGATGCCTGCATCTCTTGGGCTTTCCAGATTTCAGGTATTATTCAGACTACACACACCTACATCCCTGCGAGGAGGTAAAGTGGTTTTGGTGCCAGGAACTTCATCACTGCAGGTGATTAAAATCCTGTGCTGGGACAGGAGGTTCCCCCAGCACTTGTGGGGATGGCTGTACAACCTGCTCAGCTGTGGTTAAGTGAGAACCACGGAAAGCTAATGCGTTGGATTTGTGGCACTTCAGAAAGGTCACAGAAGAGGGGTCCTACATCAGTTGGATCACTATGTTTACCACAAAGTTACATAATTTGTATTGTATCTTCCTAGGAAAATTGCTTTTCTATGAGAGATCTCTCTCTGGCACCTTTCTGTGGCTGCAGCTCTTGAGCAGGGCCTTTGGAGATCTGCCTGGGGCTTGGGTAGATCCATCTCTGCTGCTGGAGCTGGACCATCAGCACTCAGCACAAGATTCATGGAGGCAGACAAAACAAAAATACACATGGCGATATTTACTGTCCTACAGTTATTTGTATAAATCATGGCAGCATCAAAAAAATGTGTCTTTCTCTTGGGGTAGAGGGTGATGAGATTCCTGTTTAAATTTAGTGCCTGGGGAAGTACATTCACAGCAGAGGCCTCTGAGAATGCTCTGTCTCCTTCACAAACGAGCTTCACTGCTATTTACAGCCTCCAACCAAGTGCCAGACACTGCAGCCTGGTAAATGTACAGATAAATATGGATATGTACTACAACTGGGACCTTGTAGATGGCTTTTGAGTTGATCCATGGATTCAAGTCATAAGGGAGAATGCATTTATTAGGAAAATGCATGGATAACGAAATAAGTGGAAGTTGTGTTTTGTTTTATATTATACAAAATGATATAATTTTCTTTGCATAACTTCAGATCTGACTTTTATTTTTTTCTTTGTCCTGTGTTTTTGCCCCACAGCTTCCCCATTCTATTAAACATGAATTAAAAATTGTGACCTCTATTCTCCCTATTATTTATTTGTTGCATTTTCCTTTTGCACCACTGTAAATTTAAAAACCTCTTTAGCTCTGAAAAAGCTTAAAGCAACAGAAAACGGAAACTCTATAATTCTTTTTGTTACATTTTAAATACCTTTTTCACCTTTTTAAAAACTTATAGAGTGACAAAGTTACAGAGTTTCATTTTACTTGTTTTCTCTTCTTCCAAAGTTGAGGAAGGTTTGAAAAGCTACCAAGTGTCAGAAACAAAATGAAAAAAGTGAGAAAACATCCCAGACCCTTTCATTCACATGCTTTCCCAGGACAAAAAGAAAAAAAAATCAGGGTTAAGAGACAAAAAAACGAACAAACAAAAATTGTTAAAGATCTAGACAAATAAGGGCATAGAAACAGTACAAAAGCTTTATTTTAAAAACAATTTATTCTTTTCACTGTGAAATGTTTAAATTAAAATATTTGTCAAGCTTTAACTGATCTCTCTTGTGCTAGGCAATGCTCATAGGAAACACAGATTTCTCTGGCAAGGAAATGGTATCCTTTGAATTTTAAAGATACCAATATGTTTGTCAATCCTCTGGACAAGGGGATCGAGTCCATCCTCAGTCAGTTCCAGATGGCAGAAGCATCGATCAGAGGACCAGAAGGCTCTGCAGAGGGATCTGGACAGTCTGGATCAATGGGCTGAAGCCAATTTTATGCGGATCAAAAAGGCCAAGCGCCAGGTCCTGTCCTTGGCTCACAACCCCTTGCAATGACAGGCTGGGGGCAGAGTGGTTGTAAAGCTGCCAGTGAAAAAGGACCTGGGGCTGCTGGTGACAGCAGCGGAACATGAGCCAGGGTGTGCCCAGGTGGCCAAGGCCAGAGAGATCCTGGCCTGGATCAGGAGCAGTGTGGTCAGCAGGACCAGGGCAGGGATTGTCCCCCTGTTCTCGGCACTGGTGAGGTCACGCCTTGAGTCTTGTGTCCAGTTCTGGGCCCCTCACTGCAGGAAAGACATTGAGGGGCTGGAGAGTGTCCAGAGAAGGGAACAGAGCTGAGGAAGGGCCTGGAGCACGAGTTATGTGAGGAGTGTCTGAGGAAGCTGGGGTTGCTTAGTGTGGAGAAAAACAGGCTCAGGAGAGACCTTATCATTCTCTACAACTGCCTGAAAGGAGGGCGTAGCCAGGTAGGCATCAGCCTTTTACAGGTAACAAGTGATAGACAAGAGGAAATGGCCTCAAGTTGTCCTCAAGGGACAACTCCTCCTCAAGGGGAGATTTAGGTTGGGTATTAGGAAAAACTTTTTCTTAAAAAAGTTGTCAAGCACTGGAACAGGCTGCTCAGGGAAGTAGTGGAGTCACCATTCCTGAAAGTATTAAAAAGATTGTGGATGTGGCACTTAGGGACACGGTTTGGTGGTGGACGTCACAGCACTGGGCTAATGGTTGGACTGAATGATTTCAGAGGTCTTTTCTAGCCTAAACAATTATATGGTTCTATTATTTGAGTGTATTATTTGATTCCTCTCATCCAGCCTTTTCCAGGTGCTCTTAATTTAACTTAAAATGTGTCAACCTTTTCTTTCCTTTTTAAACATAACTAGAACTAAACAGAAGGGTGTGTATGAGACAGACTTACATATAAACTTAAAAGGAGTGAAAAGAAGCATGAATCTGACATATAAGATGACTGAGAGGTAAACTATTTTATTACAAAAGAAAAAATCAGGAAGATACTAGCATTTTTTCAAAGACAAGATGAAATGCATGTATAACAACAAAGCGAGGCTGCAAGAGAGCATGAGAAGAACAAAGACATGGGCAAGGATTGTAGCAAAGTTGTGGGCAAGGATTGTAGTAAAGTTGTGGACAAGGATCATAGAAAGAGAGAAGAGTCTTAGAGTTTTTAATTTTTCTCCAGCCTTTTCCAAGTGCTCCTGATTCCACTTAAAATATACTAGTCTTTTTTAAAGCATGGCTAGAACTAAACAGAAGGTTTAGTGGTTCTAAAACAACATTACTGTACAGTTGGGAGTCAGGACATTTGGAGAAACAGTCTGGTAGCAGGAGAAGGATGAAGACAAGGAGTTTGTGTGCTTGCCCTATATGTGGTCTCTCTGGAGAAACCATGGTTATATGAACTCGTGAAAGGCTGTGATAGCTCTGTGCAGGGACAGGAGCTCAATTCCTCCAAAGGCAAAGAATCCTTCCTATAGACAATCACTGTTAATTTTCAAAGAAAATTAAAATAGCTCAGGTTTTGGTAGATTTCAGGGCTCATGTGAATCATAAGGATAGAAAAATAAAAGAGAATACATATTACCATTTGCTTGGGCAGGACTTGAACCATTATACAGGCAAAAAATTAGCCTACCTAACAGAGCCTGTTAACCAAGGAATATCAGGAAAAGTGATATAAATGCCCTGCAGATTTTTTTTCTTTGTACCTAGAAACAAGTAGGATGCGGCACACTGAGACTTGATACCCTTCCCACGTGTCACACATTTATTTATCCTGTTGTCTTTTCTCTGAACAGAGCAGACACCAAGTAGGTTGCTCCTAAATAATCAGTACCCTGTCCTTCAGTGGAAAGGAAATGTCTGAGGAAAAGGGTTAGAAAGGAATGGATGAAGGCATGCGAGAAGTGGAAGAAGATTGATGTGATCCTCATGCTCTTTCTGTTCTCCAAGTAATACAGGAATGAGCCGGACCAGACTCTGTGCTGTCTGAACTCAGGCTGTGGTTTGATGGGGAACAGAGAACCATCAGAAGCACTCCCTGTTCATGGCAGTGCCCCTTGGAGTTCTGGAAGCCATGGTAGGCATAGGTTACATCAATGATTCCTAAAACTACTTTTTTTTTTCTTTGACCCATCACCCTCCCCACTGCCTGTCACATATCTGTGGGGCTCCTGAACCCACTAACTTTAATTGCTCACAGCTGTGACCTAGAGTTTGGGAATCACTGACTTGGGCAGACATAAATGTTTCTCTTGTATCATGCTCAAGAAACAGGCCTTTTCTATCTATTCTGGGATAAATTATTTAGCTAGGATAAAATTTAGTTATTTTCCATGATGGCTAATACTGTACACATCTCCCTCATATAAACAATTCTCACTGCATTAATAAAAACAGTATAAAACCCTGGGTAAACTTAATATTGGAATAATGCTGATTAATTGTAAATAATTCAGAAAAACATAATGTAGAGGGAAAAGACACCGGAAAAGTTGCTTTACAAGGAAAGACAGAAAGAATTCTACATTATTTTAGATCGACCAAATGAGACTTAAGATGGGTATGGTAACATCACAATTATTTGCAAACCAGAAATACCATGACTGAAAGGAATGGTTTATTTTGGCACAAGGATTATAAGTAAGCATGACAGGATGAAATTTAACACCAGACCTGTCACCCTACTAGATGAAGGGAGATCTACAACCACTTCCATTAAAAGCTGGATTTTACAAATAACTGTTCTAGGAGAGCATTCTTTCCTGCATAAAACATGTAGAAATATACCTCTTTGCTTTGATTTCAATAGCTCAAGTTGAAGACCTGCTAGCATATTTGTGCAATGCTTTGTGTGATGACATAATACTATCAAGTAGTATGAATGAAATCTAATGGTCTGCTTAAGAATTTTATATGACTACTTTTATTCTGAGCTTTGGCAAACTAAAGAGGAGTAATGAACCTGTCAAGCTCATCAGAAAGACAGAGTAACATTTGCTACCAATTTTTTTAGAGCAGGGGAAGAGGTGATGGAGGTCAGCAGGATTGCTAGTAGGATTCCCTGTGGTTTCCAGTGAGCTCACAGTAATATGTAATCAGTACTTAAAACCTAAATGGAGTGGTGGTGGATGTGAGGGGGAATGGGAAGTTCATTCTGTACTTCAGCTTCCTTAATTCTTCACAGCGTGAGCTGATGAAACCACACTATTGCTGTCAAAGGCCAGGTTAACATTTAATAGCCCTGTAAAACTTTAAACTTACTTCCAGAAAGTCTTAAAACATTGTTATAGCTTGGATTAAAATTCAGTGGAACTATTAGGCTTAACCACTACCTTTCATTTAAGATAACTTTAAAAAGTCATTAACCTCTGTTAAAGAAGAAGGAAGCTGATGTAATAAAAATCTCCAGGAACAAAACATAAACACAAAACACTGTTCAAGCTGGAGACAAGGTGGCTCAGGAATCATCCTTACTGAATGGATGTGTTTGGATTTTGAAAAGCAAAGAGAAGTGCTCAGACAGGAAGGGAAGAGAGCTGGCACAGCTGGAAGGGTAACTACTCTATGGCTCTAGGGCCATGCTTGCAGTGATAGGATGTAGGATATGGTTTTTCAAGTAGAAAGCTAGTTAAATCCCATGATGACTGTGAATGGCAAAATTTGTGTTCAGATTTGTCATGCTTGAGGAAACAGGATTATGTACAGCTTTTTCAACTGTTATTTTCTTCATAATTTATTTCCCTTTCTACATAAAACAAACTCTAAGTTACTGGATTTTGTCTAGTGAATAAACGTATTAATAGTGATGACAATAGTATAATCCTTCCATCCTTTTGATCATTCTGTCCTTCTGTCTTAGCTAAGAATTAATCTATTCAGAATTTGACTTACTGTACCTGAATAAAAATTCATTTAAGCAATTTAAATGAATATCAATAAACCACATGTAATACAATAATTATGCTTCAGACCTCAAGTTAACTAAGTCAGTGACAATATTTGTGCTTGCTTTTCTTCCCAGACCACAGAACTCCTGGTACAAAACTCCTGGCACAATTGAACAAGAAAGACAAATTTTAAATATAAATTTTCAGATTTTCGCTAAAATTAATCTGATGCATGAATTTCTTCATAAGTAGGAATGATTTCCCTAGACATTAGAACTAAATAGCTTTTTCTAGATGCTGAGTGTTCCACAGTGCAAAGCCTCAAAAAGGGGGTCCTGTCTGGATGACTTTTAAATCTTCCACTCAAGGCTTCTCAGGAAAACAAGTCCTGTATGTGCAATATTTCCAGGACTTGTTCACATGACAGATGAAAATCTCCTCTGGGAATCCAAGTCATGGAGAAAGTGCCATTGTGGATCTGCTCACAACTGTAAAATGTTGACCTGGCTGCTGCTTACTGTCACTCACCTGAAGATTACCGTCTCCACTACAACAATATTGCCATAGATTTTAGTATTCCTAGAAAAAAAAATCAGATGAATTATTTGAATTTGTCATCTTTGAAGATATCCTTCCAGCAGAGGGAATAGGCACATACACCAGAGTCATTCTGAGCCTCTCACCTTGCAGTATCCACCAATGTGAAAATAATTTTATTACTTGAGAAGCATACAGAATTGCTTTGAGAGCTTGTGGCGGTGGATCATACCAACCCTGCAAGACCCCACTGCAGGAAAACCTCCTAAACTAAGCACCCCCTGGAAAACACAATGGTCTTTCCCCAGAACTGTGTAATCCCCTATCTTTGTAACCTAACCCTAAATCCTACCCTTCCCTACTCCCCGTTGGTTAAGGGGACTTCTCCCCGCCTCCTGTTATCTGGCCCCAGATCGTCCCTATAACTGGGGGCTCTCGGGGCCATCTTGTCCTCTTTCTACCTTGGACCCCTTCAGAAATAAATGTCTGGAACTTCCAGGAGAGAGGGCCTCTGAATTCTTTGTCTCTGGAGATGCCAGGGCTAATCTGGCTCAGTGGGTGAGTGAGAACTGTGCCTGACACCGGCTCGGGTGTGAGAAAAGCCGTTCTGTACAGCACCAGAGCAGTGCTGGCTGAAGTGATCTCTCAGACGCCATAGAGACACTCTCGGTAAAAGCAGAGGCTTATTCCAACCCCCTCCTCACCCACGGCATTAAGAGCTAGCAAAAGAAAACAAAAAATGTAATTCTAATATAAAGGACATATTTATTTATATATCTCAATTATGAGTTCATGAGGCACTATTTCACTCTTTATCATACCAACCACCCCTCACAACCGAAGACTAAATCAAGTCCAGAATGAAACTTTATGTTATCTACTAACTCCCACTGTAAGAACTTATGTTTTCCTCTCATTGTCTTCCAGTAATGCAGTGTTCAGCATAATTTCTGGGTAGTTTTAAATATTAGTAATGTATCTTTGTCTATGGATGGACTGTACCTGAAACAAATTAGGCTCAGAGATGTCTCAGTCCTCACCACTACTAATTCCACCATGCAGTCCAACTTCCATACTCATTGCAACTTTCTGTTGCCAAAAAGGGATTAAAAATTTGATTCTGAGATAATGTAATGGATACAATAGTGACAGTTCTCTTCACATCTGATGTTGCTAACAGGAAAGATGGCAGTGTGCGATGGCCTTTCACACCAAGGCTCAGAGTGACCTCCTGTCTCCAGTGAGGATGGTACTGAAACTCAGTGGTTTGGAAGGTACCAGTATTTATTTTATCCTTATTCTATAAACCTGAGTTTAAATGTCTTCTTTTTCTAGAGGTCATCTCATCTTCACCTTCAAAGGATGAAAGGGTTGTCCCTATGGGTAGCATTCTTCGCACTTTAGCCATTTAAAAGTTAGGGGTCTATCAAAATGCATCATTCAGGTTACTTCATGTGAGAAAAATGTACCTAAAGAGGATGGTCTGAATTGTCCTCTGGAGAGTGATAATGAACTCTGAGGTGACATGAGTGGATATCTAGATATTAGATAATTAAAGAAGGTGAAATTAATCCCATCTTATATATACCATGATTAGCTCATAATTAATTTTAAACCCAAGAAAAATATAGTGAGCAATGAGCTTCTGAAATATCAAACAAAAGCTGATAAATAACTAACAATATATTAATCAAAGGCAGAGAAGCTGTTAAAACTTACCTGCTAAATTCAAACATACTGATTAATCTAATCAGATAAAATTTTAATACAAATGAGCCATTTATTCAGTGGAAATCTTATCATTACTCTGTACAATGGTTTCTATTTGTTGAAGACTGTCTCTGACGTACACCTTGCCATTCATTGCATGACAAGGCACCTGTTAATTATGCTTAAGTGTCTTATTGCTGTTGGCATGTGTCTAAATAATATACACAATATATCTCTAAAACAATATAATGTCTCAGCTGAACTAAAACAAGCTTGCAATGCAACACTTGGGAAGCTGACAGGTTGTCTTAAGTGTGTTGGACATCACATATTGCAGTAAGGAGATTTTAAGTTTGTATATTTTCTAAACACAATATCACATGGTGGTTGAAAATCTGATAGCATCCATGTGTGGTAGGTACAAAAAATAAATGTTATGCTCATCAATAAAATTTTGGTAGATGCTACCTAAAAAGGAAATATGCCTTTGTCATATCTACCTTTCAGTTACATGTGAATGATTAGCATGATCTGAAGTTTGGTTCTATCTCTTCACCTCTAAATAATATTTCTGGTCATCAATAAAAAGCTTTTCAGATGCTTCAAAGTCAGAAAACATCACCTTAGAATCCATTTTATGCCAAATCTTTTTATAAGCCACGTATAATTTCACATATATATCTTCTTTATGCTGGGAAGGGGTTTTTTACAGTTTCTCTGGATTTGTCTTCCAAGGACAGCATGAATTTGAGACGTTATGGTGGTGCTGATCTGGATGAACTCTTAGATCAAAAAGCTACAGAAAATGGAATATTGGTACAAGTGACATATATATATATATAGATACACATATGCAGACATAGATTAGATAGATACCAATGTTATATCCATAAAATAACACTGTTTTCTGAGTTTTCATTAAATTTTGCTCTGATTTTGCTGCCTCCTCTATAGTAATTAATTTCCTTTATTGGCCTGTGACATCTATTTGACTTCATGAGCCATACAGCTTTAGATGTGTCATAATATGTAGACTTTTTTATTCCTGTTTCAGCTAGGGAAAATATACAGTATAACTAATGGTATTGGAAAACTCATCTCACAATAGGAACGTAGAAGTAAACAACTACATTTGCAGCCTATAATCTCCTCTGCAAGATTTCTAATTATTGTTATGCTTGTGTAGTCAGGAAATCATGGTCTATAAAGCAAGCCTAATTTCCTGTGGCTTGCACCTGAACACGATAAAAGTTCTTGATCTCCTTTCCTTCTCCAGAGGCAAATCACAAAACTGTGACATTGCTGTTTAATCCTACAATGAGTACCTACTTCCACCCATGTAATCCTGAAAGTGTTACCTTGATGGATGCTTGACCAGGGTCTCTCTGGAATTTCTGTGACTGCCTTAATGTTTCCTTGTAATAAAATGAAGATATGCAGCATCGATTTTCTTTTTTTGTACTCTCAATAATTGTATGAGTTTGGCAAAAGATACTGATTAGTTTAAGCAAAACTGTTTTTCTTCTTCAGAATTTTATGCTGGCTTGAGAGGGTGCTTGTGTTAGACAGAAAGTTAATTACTACTTCTTCCTACAACAAAGAGAAGACTATATTGATTAGATGTAGCTGTGAAAACATTTAAGAAAAAACAAAGCCTCAGGTTTGTCCTATGTAATGTGAGCTTTAGTGCTTGTGACAGGTGCCAGATTTACAGCACTAGAGACTAAAATCCTCTCTACCCAAGGCAGGTATGGCTTTCCCCTGCCTGTCACTCAGCCGTGCTCCAGTGGGGGAAGCACCAGATGTGCAAAAACACTTCATTGCTGCTTAATCCTTTGGTGCTGACTTAGTGGGATTGAATCAGGGACATCAATTTATTTCACACGGGCCAACAAATAACATTGACTTTGCAGCCTCTGTCCAACAAAGCTGTTAAGCACATACATAACTTTAAGATGAGCCATAGCACCAACTCCATCAATTCCAGGGCTTTAGGTCCTTATTCACTTCTGCCTTGGAGAGGATTTGAACTAGTGACTTACAGCTAAAATGTTTCATATGCCTTCACTAATCCCCCCCAGTCACTTCCTAACAAACTGCCTTTGGGGACGTATAACCCAAACCTCACACTGAACTCCTTGGCAGGACATTCATGTTTCACAACATCTAGTATTTAACTTTCTCCCGTATCAGAGGAATCACTTTTATTTTGATGATGTTTGTCAATCTTCACATCATGACTTTAAGTGTCCTACTCTGCACAGTACTTCCTTACACATTTAATCCCATGAAAACTCATGACTTATTCAAGTGAATTAGGTCTGCATACTCATACCTGGTGAATGCTTATTACTTTGCAAAAAAATAAATATTTTCAGCAACATGTCCAATCATATACTTTTCACATGAGCTGCTTGTGGTAAAAGGAAAAAAAAATATATATATTTAGTGGAAATATGAAGAAGGAATGGAAACTGAAAGCAGCATTAAAGTGTTGCTCAGAAAAGGATTTGATCAGAGACCAAAAATCCTATTAAAATAAAATTATAATTGTTTTAATGCTATAAATTACTTGGAAACTGTGTATATATGTAAAGTAACCCGCAGAGATGTCTGATTCACACCTTTGCAGGCACTTTGCAGAATGAACATTTTATTCCAGCTGTGGAGAAAGTGTCTCCATCTGCATCCCATGTGCAGAAGATTCCTCCTGCATTAGGACCCTTCCCTCCCTGTCACACTGGGAGTCTGTGTCTCGGTGGCACTGAGCCTTCTGGCTGCAGCTACCTCAGAGAACTCGTGGGTTTGTCCTGGGAGAGCGCTGGGCATGGAGCCACGGAGGTCTGCATCGTGTTACACCAACACTGCTTCTCAGTGAGCCCTGTCGGGGGAGCACAGGAAGGGAAGCAGCTACTGCAGGTCTCACGAGGGCAGAAAAAGAAATTCTTCTGAGCTGGAGGCTGGAATAGGCTTGCTGGGCTATCAGGTCCTGGTTCCTCATATTACAAATGACCTTATATATACATATTACATAAGTTTTTTCATTATTTGGTCAATTTCCATCTCAACAGATCCTGTTACTGACAGAAATTGTTTGACCACTTCACTGTTTTACTGATTTTAAGTATATTTGAATTTTAACCTAAAGTTATATGTGCTACTGTCTTTTTGTATTGGCACTGTCTTTGAGCTGGAGCCAGTTTTCTACTGAATGAACCTGCTTGCTGCTTCCCACTGCACACAGCCACAAGCTCTCTTCCCCTACCACAGACTCTTCATTCTCAAGTTTTGGTTATAGTTTTTCTCCTAGAGTTGGTCAGGCCTGTATGCAGCATTCCCAGCTTGCAGCTGACCGTATCTCCATTTGTTCAATGGCACTCAGTTTTCTTTATCCATACAAGAAATACTGCTCCTGTCAACATTTTTTTTTTACAAGTACATTACTTTGGTAGTTATTAGTTATCGTGTGACTTGTTAATATGCCTAGGTTTTTCTTTTCCTCAGTCATTTCTAACAAATGAGCTCTTAGCCTGTAGCAGAGGCTTTTGTTATTAGTCCGTAAGTGCATGACCTTGCATTTTGCAGTATTGAATTTCAATTACTCCAGCCTAAAACGTCACGTGGTTCTTCCTGTGTGTTCCACCCCAGCCATCCTTCAGAGTCATATTCCCTCCCAACCTTCTATCACTAGGACATATCAGCACCACACCAACTATTTTTTAACAAGGGCATTAAAAAAATGCACACAAAATCAGCACCAAGAATCCATGCCTGGGAAGAGGAGAAAGAACCCCCCTGATGTAAAATACACCCAGGGCTCAGTTCTTATGTCAGCACTATAAGTTGGCTGGTCTTTTATGCCCTTGTCTGTTGTGATCTGTATTTTCTCCAGTTTAACTAAAAAATTCTCATAGTATCACACAGCTGGTTACAGTTTCTCATGGTTAAGTGAGATCAAGAAGAAATAGCTGTGACAGTTTTCTAAGGAGAAAATGTCTTTTCAAAGGCAGACTACATACACAATATTAACAGATATTTAAATTTAAATGCATGCAACTCTTTACTTACAATCATCTATCACCGATCTCCATACATCTATAGAGAATTTAATATTTTTCCTTTCTTTCTCAAGGCTTGTTTTCTTAAACCCTGCCTATTGGTTGGGTGGCTAGCAAGTCCTGTAGCCATATCACTTTTGCCTCTTCCTTAATACAACACTCATACGGCACCACTTCTGTTTTAACTAGATAACTTACTGAAAAGATTGGAATTGTTTTGTGATTGTGTTTTCAGTGAATCCAGAATTACCCATTTCCTTCAACTGGGCAGTCCTATTTTCTGCAGGGGCATGGACTGTATTCTTACGAACCACCCATTCACTTAACAGCTTCTTACATGCTTATCACTGCACCAAATCCCAGCTACAAAGAATCCCTAAAATAAATTCACCTAGACAGCCATCAGACATGGGGATGTTCCTGTTGGAACAGCCTCGACACAGCAGAGTGAAAGATTTGCTTCCAGAATAGACTCTAGACTGATGCCTGTACTTTGCTCACATAGTTGTAGGCAGGATTATATGAGAATTTCTAAGGATATACACATCTAATGGCAGAAAAATGACTAAGTAGATATCTAAGTCTATTTAAAATCTAAAAATCCTGTATTTCCAAACAGAATTGGCATGTGAAATTGTTACAGATTTGGGTTATTTATCTATTTACCTCTCCAGTCTTTTTTTTTTTGTGTGTGTGTGTGTGTGTGTGTGTGCCTGTGTCTGTGTCTGTGTGTGTATCTAGCCCTTGCCAGACACAAGGGAAAAAATCCAGTTCACCTTTCCCTGCGCAGCCTTGCCTTGATGGGCTGTGCCCTGTGCAGTTTGGTTTAAGCAACAAATGAAGCAATGCTTATTTTTTTTTCTTGTTGCGGGTAGCCTTGTGTCACAGAACTGCTGCCTGGAGCCCTTTTTCATGGCCATGCATGCATTGCACACTGCTTGGATGCCCACCCAGGAAAGCAGGATGAAAAGGGTAACCTAAAAAGCTAAGTTTTGAGCAGGTGCACAGAGGTTATCTATGCTGCCAGGTGGATATACTTCAGAGGAATGAACAGATGAAGTAATCTCCATATTTCAAGGAGTGTTTGGGACACAGTTCAATAGTTCAACAGTTCAACAGAAGTGCTTTTCTTTGTTTGTTTGTTTAGAAATCAGATATACAGTAAGAATGCATGATTTATGGGTTTTTTTATTTTATTCATAGCAAACTGACATTTCAAGATGCATAAGCATTTTTTCTTACTCTTTGCCCAAACCAGTCCTTTCTAAGGTTTTAATGGTTCAAATCAAGCCTTTATAAAGGCAGAAGAGATGACACATGGTCTCTCATGTACATTGTTGTAGATCTGTGGTGCCAGCTTTGCTTTCTCATTGCCTCTACCTAATTAGCTCAACTGGCAGTTCTGTGACAAGGAAAAGGTTATAACTGACTTGTATGAAATGGTTATTTTGCCTGCTTTCACTGATGCTCACCAGCACACAACACAGTTGTGATCTCCTAGCAGCAATTGTCTTCTAAATATCACTGTGCAGTGATTGGGTGAAACCTTTAATCCAAATCTAACTTTAAATAATTCTCTAGATGGCTCCTCCTCTCAGCTGTGACATTGCAGGCACCTGAACACAGATCACTTTGTTGTTTACACAGTTTTATTTCCAAAATGCATTTAGGTGGTGGCTGGTATCAGTCCTGAAGGGAATGAGAGCATGGAAGCTGTGCTTTGGGATATAACCAGTGCTGATGCCATGGAGCAACAAGCAGGAATCTTTTCTGAGACATTTCCACTGCTTGTGAACCTTGCTGTGGAGCAGAGCACATGCAATGGTCCAGGCAGGAGGATGGCAGCTGGGTGGAATTTACAAGGCAAAAGTCATGGAAAGAACCAAGTGGGTAGCATTTAACTGAGGAAATAAGAGAGCTCATATTCAACAAAGCTCTGAAAAAAAAACTTGAGAAAAAAAAAATCTACCCAACTTAATATAGCTACTTCCTATATTTGCACTCTATGTCCCTTGCTTGCTGGTTAATGGAACTCCAAAGGACAATTTGCCTTTTATGTTTTCTTATTTTTTCCTTACTTTTAATTGAAATTAAAATTTACAAAATAGGAGAAAATATTTAAGAGACAATTAAAATGTTTTACAGGACCTTAAGAAGACTGTTAAAAATATAGTGGCTTGTTTATATTAAAGTGACTTCATTTATATTAATGAATTTTACTAAGGGGCTCCCACAGAAATAAAATATTTTTATCCAAGCATGTCCTAAGAGATGAGTGAGACAGTCATGGCATGCCTATTCCTTTCAAACAACACATGATAAATAACATGGCAAAATATCATTTGTGAAAATTATACACAGTCTCCTTTGGACTGAGTTCTGTTATAAAAGAATCATAACATTTTGTAAATATAATTTTTTATGTTCCAAATCTAAATGCAGGGTGCCAAAATCAAATAATTAAACATCTCTATATTCAAGAAGAAAATAATAATTCAATTATGTCAGTAAATGTCAGTAAAGGTAAGAGACAAAACATCCATGTTCCATACCTAATGGGAATCCTTTTGTTTCTTTATATTCATTAAAGTTATTTCACCTTGTTCAGGATTGGTGACTACAAAAATGTCGATACGACAATCCATTTTCTTTATAAGAATTTTTTAGGAGTTTAGATAATATTTTCAAAACTGTTTGAAGGATGAGAATTGCTGAGTGTTGTGGTGCCCTATGGCAGGAGTGGATCACAGTGAGTATTGACACGCACTCCAGCCTGAGAATGAAACAGTAACCAAGTAATTATCTGGAAGGGCAATACTATTGATGAATTCTCAAAGATTTGGTCCATTTTTTTCTTGTTCAAAAAAAGATAATAGTTAAAGCAATTTTGTGAGAAATTCAATATGAGAAATGATGGGTTCTTTTCTTCTTGAGGACATAAAATGCCATGCACATAATAGCAGACAAGGCCAGGTATCCTTATAATGTATCCCAAATATGTAAGTACCTCTGCATAACCCCACATTTCTAACTTTCAAAGCATTTTGTTTTTCAGTTTGATCTGGATTTTTCATAATTCTTCTATCAACTTTGATTTCCCCAGACCTTTTTATTGCTTTCTTCACAGAGGTAGGATTATCCATACTCTCTGCTCCTGCAAGCTGGCATGCTTCCTTTGAAGCCCATGAATCTGCGCCAATTTACCACTGCAGACTTATTTGTGTTATAACTACAGATGGGTCCCAGCTGTAAATCTTGGTTTGGATCCAAGCTCACCCCAAACTAGGGAGTGTTTGGATTCATGATTGTGGCTTAGACCTCTCTCTATGGGTGTATTATAACAGAAAGAGAAAAATAACTGTCTGAATAGGGTAGAGGCCCAGCACCTGTCAGGGAGGCTACTTCATTGTAGTTAATCTCCATGAAACCAGAGACCAGTTTTTGTGGAAGCCTCCTGCATAGCAGAGCTGCTGAAAAAGTGAAGAGCCATTCAAAGAGAAGAAAATATACAGGAAGACAAAATTTGTGCCTGATCTAATGCAATTGTAAGATAAATCTTAATCATCATGAATCATTGGCTTACAGAATGAAGTTATATGCTGCATATCACTGTCCAGTACAAGAGGCAAGGAAAGAAAATCCCTATTAAAGTCCAGCAGAGCAATGAAAAATGCATAAAAGCTCAGAGAAATTAGCATATATTTCATTCTATCAAATGAACAGTGCTAAATCCTATATTGTCTTAGTTTTTCTCCTCCTGCTAAAACAGAAGTGAGAATGTTTTTTTTCTATTTCATTTAGCAGATCTACATCTAATTTAAATAAATTCATAATATTTAATTAATGCATGTTGAAGCTTTGTTCTACTTCAGTTTTGACCTTGGAATATGATTAAAAGTACGTGGGATGTCATTGCTGGTAAAACAGAGAATTCTCAGAAATCAGCTTTGATTTAAGGGATCTACAGGGTAAAATGGAGTTGCTTAAAATGCTGAAAAAATTTTGAGGGGTTTCAAATATAAGTTTTATTTTGACAGTTTAAGCCCATCCCTCCCCCTATCTTGATTACTACTGTGTGTGACCACTCTTGTCAGAAATTCGATGAAATAATCATCAAATATCAAACACAAATTTCAGATCAGACCTTCAGAAGGGTTGCCCAGTTGACATGAATGATATGTCAAGGCTCTCTACAGACCAGGAGGAGAAGCAGGGTAGACTTTGTCACATTATCTTCCTAACAGGTTTCTGTCCTGGTGAAAGATGACCAGAAAGAGAGTTTGAGTATTTAGTGTCCATTCAAGTTGCTGCTGCTCTGCCCAAGGTAATGCCTCCAGCTGTGAAGGATCATCAGTTTCCCAGCACAGAGGATGTGGAGTCAGAGCTCAGACTCCTAAATAAGTTACTGCTCTCTGACACATGCTAGTGCTGTACCTTAACCATGCTGGTTTTTTTTTACAGTAAGTCTTCACTCCCAGGATTCACAGTCTGTTAACCTCCCATTTGAGCAGAATACAGACACAGTGAAGAAGGAGGCTTAGGTGAGCTTCAAAGTGGCACATTTTCTGTATGGGCTGTGACAGAGCATTGGCCAGGCAGTCCTGCCTTCCTCTGATTCACATGAGAGCTGCATTTACCCCTGTGGGAAAGAAGTGTCACCGCTGCGTATCTGGATGGTGTCTGCAGCAACAACTTTTATATACTGCATTCTATGAACACGTAGATGCATTTATAATACATATGTATTTTTTTGTACCTTTGCAACAGCACACTGAATAACTTGCTATTCTGAAAAAAGAAATGTACTGTATTCAGTCCTCTTTTTGATCTTATGTGTATATATATATATATATATATACATGTCTTTTCTTACATCACTCTAATTAAAACTAAAATTTTGTTAATTAAAAAAAAAAAGTATACTATTGTGGGATGTTATTTTTCTAACTTCAGAGCCTTCCAATGCTTTTGGTTCCCTGATACTGTTCTATTGTAAAGAATCAGCATTATGCACTAGCATTGTTAACTTTTCATGAGCAAGTAGAACAAGCAGGGAATCCTGTCAGTCCAAAATGCACTGAGGAAATTTGGCTTCAAACAAATGTTTACAAATTTGTAGGCAAAATAACTTAATATATATTTCATGCTTTATATAAAGGTTGAAGTCAACATTTGCATAAATTTATCTTCCTAAACTGTAAGATATGCCACTATCTTAGTTATATTGACCTTTTCTAAAAATAAATGCTATTTCTTTAAGTTATTGCAATGCCATGCCTGTGTCTTAATTAATGCATTATTAGTCAAGCATCACTCCCTCAACTGAAAGAAAGCAGTTGAAATATTTTTACAGAATATTCCATTTTTACTAGAAGTTGAGCATACTAAGAGGAGGATATTTGGTAAGATGGTAATGTTTTTCTTCAGTAATCATTCAAACCCCAAAGCCATTTCTTCAACATTTTGCATGTCACATGGGCCTTCCCTCCAAGGAGCACAATATTCATGCCTCAGGTGGAGCCTAAGTTGAGCTCTTCTTCCATCAGCAGAATGAATGGCTTGTACTACCCACTACCTAGGATTTAGCACCGAAGGCAATCCCCTACCTCTGTCCATGTAAAACAGCCTTAAGTCTGCAGATTGCATTAGGGAAATATATACATGAAAGAATATTTTGCTAGAAGCTCAAAGACCCTGTTCCTCAGGGTCCAGATCTGAAACCTTAGATTTAATTGTGCCATTATTTATGCATTATTTACACAGCATTGCCCATGGATGCAATTCCCCAAATACATAGAGCTGGTGGCTGGGTATACCTGACATGACTAAATGTTTGAGTATGCCACTAAATCAACCCTGTGTGTCCTGAATATCTCCGAGGAGCACATGTAGATCCATTCTGTAGTGTACCAGACTTGCTGGTGACTGCACACTATATGCACAAGGAGTTCAGTGCAGTCCCACTGCATGTACGGTGCAGAAGTGCTCTGGGCTGGTTTGCTCAGAAGCTCACACAAGGCTGTCAGACCCTCAAAAATGATTTAGAAAACACAGGGTAATACCTCTAAGGTAGTAGATAATTGATAAATTTTTAATTTACTGCCAAAACAGGCACAGTAGGATAGTCTGAGTATAGGGAAAAGATTTAACCAAATATTACCCTAATAAATTATGTTACCCAGACAATTTTTAAATTATTCATTTAACTACTTTTTGCACATTTTTTTCTTCATTTTCATATCTCCATGCCTTCTTCCTCTAAGTGCTCAAATACATTGTCTTTTGTGTCTGTGGGGTATTTAGTGGTAACATAGAGAGTTGCATTCACTTGAGGATAGATTCTCCAATCTCAGTGACCTTTGAATCATGAAATGTCTGTAGGTCCAGTCTCAACGTTGTGCACAGCAAGAAGTAAAATGTTCTCATCACAGGAGAACTCCCACTCACCTGCACTGAGTTGCATGGCTGTCAATGTGCTGAAAGATGCAAGTCTGGTCCTGAAAACACTATTCACGTGAGAAAAATGTATTCACAAGGGGCCTGACATGGCAAGGACCCAAGCAACTCTGGCATCTATCCAGAAAAGCACTTAATGCATACGCTTAGAGCTACGATTCAGCTGCAAGCATGTGAGCAGTAGTGTTGCCTTTGATTGACACTGAATCAACAAGATGTGAGAGGTGATTAACAAATTGATCAAACGAGGGCAATATTTGGCCCAAGACTGGATTTCTGTTGTTCAGTTCCTGAATAAGGAAATAGAAACTGTTTGTAGGGGCTGCACAGAACTTTCTTGACACAGAGATTTTTCAGGCGAACATGGTGACATTAGACACAAAAGTATCAGAGCGTTCCTAATGTCTGAACAAACCAGAATTGTGAATAGATATGTTAACACTAATAAATTAATCTAAGAGCACTGTTCACTGGCTACTATAGGAGAAGTCTTAGTGAAGAAAACTGAGTATGTTCTGTTTACTTGCACAGTACCATTCCCCTGTGTGGATAAATTTAGCAGAATCTAGTCTTTTCTTAAACAACACCCACTTTATAATGTGTGCTGTTGTATTACTGATGGATCAGAAGACCAAGATACAAGACTTTTTTTAAGATTTAAAAAAAACACAACCTCCCAAGTCTATTCAGATGCACAAGCAAGAAATATCTCTACTAATTTAAGGTTGAAAGATGCTGAAATTTATAGAAAATGGGCCCATTTATTCAGAAGTTACATTTTCTGATGTGGTGGATATGATTATTTCATAATGTTGCTCCCAGTTCTGGAAGCATTAAAGTGTGAGGGTAATAATAATCTGGAAGGAAAGTGTCAAAAGGGGAATTTATTTTGGAGAGGAGGCATAAAGTAAAGTTGTTTAGCACACATTAGCCCACAAGAATGGTTTTCAAAGGCAAGAAGACAAGTTAGTGTAGTCTGAGGACTTGTACCAACCTCTTCTCATTTGGGGGGTTTCTGAGCCATCTTGTCAATATTTTTTTCTGTTCTGGCCAGCAATTTGGAGTTCACTAAAAGCCAGTAAAATATAGTTTTCAGCTGTGTTTTTGTAAACCTTAAATTAAGATTTAGCAATTTTATTTTAGGTTCCTAATTTGTGGGGGAAGGGGTAGGATGATGACACACAGAATTGTCAAGATGAAAACATACTTAAAAGCACTTTTTCTTTTCCAAATCGAAATGTATAACCCCAAACTTCCAGAATCCATGGACTTTCAATAGTTTATACTAGCATCAGCCTTTTTTTTTTTTTACCCAGTTTGGTGTTTTGAGCTTTTAAACAGATTATATTGAGCATGCACTTGAGGTTTCAAAGGAAATTTTTAGTCTATTGGGTAATCAGTTCCTTAGGTTTACATCCAAGCCACAAAATATGTATTTGTGTCCAATTTTGCCTTTTTACATGAAGTTGTTGAAAAATCTGCTCGAAATGCAGTTGGCCAGGCTTGTAGCTAAATTACATACATTAAACCTCATCTCTTCATGAATAGTATGGGTTCAGCATTTTCATTGTCTTGAGCATCAGCTTTAACTTTACAGACAGCTATTTGCAAGAGAAAGTACATTTAATCCGCAACACTTGACATCGAGAGCATATTTGTTGATACAGGCTTCAATGATAACCTTGTGTTTTAAATTGTTTCTGTCCTAGTTTAACAGCACAGTTTGTTGTTAACCAGTTTGCTTCTTATCCCTTCGAGCTGCAGATTTATTAGCAGAAACACATTGTACAAATGATGATTTATAATAGAATCATGTTGCCTGAGAAAATGTATTGATTTGGGATGAAATTGCAGTCTTTACTACAAAGGCAGAATGAAAGAGATGTGTGTGATTTGCCTTGAGTTAAACTAAATTTCTCTGGCTGCCCTGTACCTGTGTTTTCTTTCTTTTGTAATATTTTACATGAAAGAAAGGGTTGCATTAGGCATTTTTTTGTATTCAGTTCTTGCGATCTACATTCCTCAACATGCCACAATTACTATGATTGTCTTTGTTCTATTCTTTCATCAGTTCAAAGTAGTACAGCATTTACCTTCATAGCATTTAAAATGAACCAATCAATAGCTAGATGTTTGCTATTAAGAATGATGAAGAAAGGTTGAGTGAGAGGCAAACAAGGTTATCTACTTTTAATATATTACCTAATTATTTTCTGTGTTGGAAGGAAGACATGCTTTCATTTAATTGATTTTAATACACACACATGCAATTAATGCAGATGGCCTAAAGTGGACACTACAAATCCTGTTCATTTTTTACTGCTTTAATTTCTTTTTTTAAGTTCCATGTCTTTTCTAAAGAAAATACATTGCTCTGTTGTTTAAACTACTGTTGAAACCGGAATTTTGAGATAGCCAGGCAGCTTCGGTATATGAAAAAGACGGGTAAAACAAACGTTTATTGCTTAAGACAAGGCATAGAAAAGTTATCCTGTTGTTGGAGAAGTTAGCTTGCTTTTGATGCAACGTTTTTAGACATCTGTAAATTTTTTATCCTTTAAGTTCTATTGCAGTTTCTACATAGGATTCCTTTCACTTGATGCTTCTATTGAAACACAAAATTCAAACAGTAATTTTATTCTGCTTTCTGAGATCACAGAAAGCCCAATTTTTGTTTCAGAAATCTTTTGGGCCAAATTATTCTCCTCATTATTTCAAGAAAGGTTCTCTCTGATACTATTTCTTCCTTTTTATTTTTTACTAATCAATTCCTCTGGTACAACACCAGCAACATGTATTCCTAAGTTTGCAACAGCGTCAAAACTAGAGCACTGTCACTAGCCATGGCCTCAGATCTTGTCAGACCTCTTTATGACAGACTATCTCCTGAGCTCCGTCCAGTTTGTTTTCCATCCACAAAACCACATCCTTTGACTGCCTCCAGCTTGCCCAGAAACCACGCTCCCTGCCCTCAGGCTGCCTTCTGTTTCTGAAGCTCCACAGCTTCCAGAGGCTCCTCCAGCTCCTTAGATGCCAAAATGACGTCTGAGCATCTCTGAAATGACAGGCTTCATGAAACAGCAAAAACATCCTGAAACAGCATCTGGGGAGCAAATTAACAGATGGGTGCCCTCAAATTTCAAAGCAATGAGGAAACATTCAGTATGCACATGATGGAAGTTGCAAATGAAGGAGGAAATTTGGTGCTAATAACACCCTGGCCTGATCCAGTTTTCATTGGTTGGTGTTATCTTTAATAGAAGCTGAATCAAGTTCAAAGAGGAAGCAAATAACAGTATAAAATGTTGGGGAATGACCCAACAGCAACATTCAAAACAACAAAGGGAGTTAATTTTCCTCTTGCTGTTGATATGACCCTAATGTGGGTTATTTTACATGAAATCAAGACAGACATGTACCTTGAATCCTGTGCTGTACCCATTTTGTACCCTTTGTGAAACTCATGATCACAATATGTTCTACGTTTATTTCTGAAATTGAGTATTTTTCTAGCTTCAAGTGAAGTCATAAAGCTCTTCTGAGTTTTCTTAAAGAACCTTTGCTTCTGTCTCCTCTAAATAATATTTTGGCCACTATAATAAAATTATTAGCATTGCATTTTCTGTGTTTGCCATATCTGTGCTGACATATCACAGCTTCTGGCACCTCAACTGTTACCTCATTTGATTCAGAAATAGTTAAAAATCACTTTGTACAGTGACAGAAATATTTTTCTGTCCCTAATACATTGCCAAGAGGTAGTACACTGCTATTCTGGTCAGTCACTTACCACATTTTCATTGTTCTATATCAAGATCACACTTAACAAAAAGAACAAATTTATTTTTAATATTCCTGCCAAGATACAATGGTTCTGTAGTAACTTTCTTCGATGTTGTATCACAACAGGAGCTACTGAGATTATTTTGATAAGACTGGGGTTCTAATTCAACCTACATCAATTATAGTAATAAGTGTGGGAAAGAAGGACATATTTCAAATGTCCACTTCTCTCTGAATTAGATTCCTGAAATCTCACTAAATAAAATAAAATAATATGAATGAAATTTCAGCTCATTTATCTAGCAGAGTGACATCAACAGCATCTGTGATTTTGGCTGTAATGAGCAAAGATAATGTTCCAAGATTTGGTATGTCGCTTAAGATTGATAGGAAAGATGGGTGTTAATATCTTTACAAACAACTAGATGAGAGAGGATCCTTAGGAGAAGTGGGTGTTAATGTTTTTGAAATAGGTTTTAATGTCTCTAGCTATGTTAAGCCCCACAGGTTTGTTACAGAACCCAGAGAATTTGACTCCTGAACTTTAGGGTAGTAGACAAACGGGTCTGCAAAAAGCCTATTGCAGAATCTAGATAGCCTGAACTTTTGAACTTTGGAGGAAAATTGCATGCTCAAGGAAGGAATATGTGATAAGCAGTTGGGAAAGCTGTACCATCCTAGAATGTCAGCCAATGAGGAAAGGAAGAGGGCAACATGCAGCCAGGAGATTAGGATAAAAGGAGGCTGTGTCCTCTGAAACCTCGAGAGAGAAACCTCACAGGGTTATGATTCAGTGCACTCTCTCTCCGTTTGTTCAAATAAAATTGCAGGACTCCTCTGTCTCCCTCATGGACACTGGCATAAGGGAGACTGACACTTATGATTTTCTGCACAGCATCGACTGAAATATTTCATGGCCTCAAATATTTATAATTGGATGTATCCATTCCTTGCTGCTAAATTCCTTAGTGATAACTACACTTCAAATTTCTGCCACCAGCTTGAACAGTAAAATGCCAGTTCTAATTATTATCCATAATTTTTACATTCCTTATCATCTACAGAAAATTCTCATGTTAATATGGAACAACTGTATTTTATCAATATTAGATAATAAATGAAAGAACAACCCATTTTAGTCTCAGAGATATATGTTTCTCATTGGACTTGTTTCTGCTCAATACAACAGAGGATTAATCATATGGGTTATTGATTTAATTAGACATACTGAGTAAAATACACATTATACATATATATATATAAATATATATGTATTAAGAAAAATATATATATATACTTAGCTCTCCTTAAAGGATCAGAGAATCATAGAATGTTAAGGGTTGGAAGTGACCTTAAACACCACCTAAACCCAACCTGCTCTGCCATGGGCATGGAAACTTCCCATCCGATCAGGCTGTTCAAGGCCTTATCCAAACTGACTTTGAACTCTCCCGGAATTGGACTATCCACAACATCCCTGGGCAACCTGTTTTAAAATCTCACAATCCGCAGAGCAAAGAATTTCTTCCATATATCTAACTTAAATTTTCCCTCTTTCAGTTTGCACCTATTACTCCTTGTCTTATCACTACAGCTCCTGATGAACACCTCAGTGCTTAGAACTAATGAGCTTTAAGTTAGGTGAGAACTTAAGCACTCTCCTAAATCTAACATTAAACTTCATAATTCTTATTGGATTGGATCCTAATGCCAATATATAACAGATAAAGACACATGTCTTACCATTAAAGCAAAAGCAATTCAGCACTAGTGGGTAACATCAGAAAGCACCACAGAGCCTGAATGAGGAACTGGTTGCCAACAGTTGGCCTGGAAATGTTTCCCAGTTAAATAGGATGAAGGCAGAAGTAAAAGGCATGCATATATAAGCACTAAGTATCAGCATTTGTTGTGGACAACAGGAAAACCAATGCAGGGTATACAAAGAGAAACTTTTGCTGTAGACAGTCCCTTAATGCAAGAGGCCAGTTTCAGAATTGTGTTGTCAAGGTGATTCTGTTGTCACTTTTGAAGATTGTGCTGTTTAATATATTTAATAGTTCCTTGCTATGGTACATTGCTTATATTGACAGATGAATGACAGATGGTGATCTTTTCCTATGTGTCTCCCCTTTTGAGCTGAAGCAAGTCATGGAAGGATAATTACAAAGCAGGAGACTTTGGAGTTGATCGAGCATCTTAGGCATTTGCAGGGATTAGTGAATGCATTCAATGAGTCACAAGGTGCTCATTAAACAAAGACAAAAAAGAACTATCACCATAACATTTTTCATTTTATACACAAGCCTAAAAAATGGCAAATCCAGGCTTTTTCCTAGATGCTTTTGAAGAATCACTAAAAGCTGAGAAGAAACATTAGTTTGTTATTAGCAACAACTTTTATTCCACAAAGCAATATCCAAGCAGCACAAAAATATAATCTTGAAGCCAGTAGCATCTTTTGGGACTTTATTCTTCTTTGGAAAACTGACTATAATGTCATCTGAAATGATAAGCAGTATCCTAATTCCATGACTTGTTTACTTAGAGACAAAATGTTTTCTATATCAAAACTCGAAGACATGCAACAGCAAAGATTAGTAAGTTTGTGTATGGACATGTAGGAATTAACCTTCCTCACATAGCTCATAAAATTATAGAACACTTGTAGTTTACAGTTCATATAACATTAACTCTTTGGAAAATCTAGCCAAAATATTGCTGAAATATTGAAATTCAGAAAATGAGTGTAGAATTGTTGGTATATTCAGCAGTAAGGCAGTTGCATTATATAGCAGCACCTCAGAAGACTAAAATACTTCTGTCAACAGGGAGAACAGACTGTGCAATGTGATGAGCTATCAATTTGCTGTCAGACTCTTCTCTCAGTCTGACAGTGGTCCTCACTGTAAAAACCAAAGTGCTGGCATCCCATAAAACTGCAAAGGATTAAGGTTACTTAGGATCTCTCTGCCTTGGTCTTGACAGTCACTTAATTATTCCTCATAAGACCACTGGAAATAGTTCCTGCAGACTAAAGAGCCAATAAACATTCAGTATATGAAAACAACTACTAAGAATAAAACTTTTTTATTTGGTCTTTTAATTTTTGTTAATGGGAAATGTTACATAACAGGGCATAGCAAGGGCAGGTGTTCTCTTGGAGTTAGGTAAATAATTGACATTTTCACCTTTGAAAATCTTCTTCTGGACCCACAAAAAGAATTTTACTTTTGTATTGGTGTGGCCAAAAGTGATGTCTCCTGGAATCCCCAACCCAAGTTTGAAACAAGTTTCTGATATGAGAAGAGTGTGTCCCCAGTGAGGAACAGGCAACCCAGGTTTAATTCACTTGGAAGAACTGTCTGTGTCAGAAAGGTAAGAGAGCTCTCATATGAAGCAAAGGTTACTGGAATTAATGCCTTGACATTAAGATGTGGTATTGTGTATCAGGCAGCATTACAGCACATCCTATATAGGGAGAAGATCCTTGAATTCAGTATGAATCAAATTTGGGTAGCTGATTTAACTTCTTGGCAACAGATGCAAGCTTTCTCCATTCTTCTGTCTTAGCCCAGAGTTTCACATTTCAGATTGCATAATGGGTGGATAATAAGATCAATCATAGAATGGCTTGAATTGGAAGGGACCTTTGAAGATCGTCTCATCTAACTCCCAGTCATAGATAGGAACATCCAACATGTCATAACATCCACAGGATGGGAGTTATTTCTGCCCCACTCTGAACTGAAGGTTCATAATTGCTGAAGTCCTGGAAAGGAAGCTTGAACACAGTATGTCTAGATCAGACATAAAAGACACCCGAACATTCTGGGGATGCTCTCCAGCCAGATTATCAGAGCTAATTAGTGCTTCCTCCTTTAAGATACACAGATATACAGATATGCATGTATACATAAATGTATACATAAATGTGTGTATATATATATATATATATATATATATGCTATCTACATCTGTGTCTATAAGCTACTTTTATGTGATGTTCCTGGTGTTGCTACAAACCATCAGAACTAAACCACTCACTTGCTCAGTTGGGACAGCCTGCCATATTGCAGAAGCAGGACAGGCAGGCTGGGTCATCTCTGGATTTTTATTACTATAACCTTCTGTCACTAAAACAAATGTAAGAAATACTTGGATAACTCTGAGCAAGAGGGAAACAGTCTGGTGTCTGTTTGGTTTCAGAGCCCTTGGCAATAAGTAACTAAACCCCAACACTTCTGCTTTGACTGAAACAAGGAGGTGGACTGGCCCCTCCAGCTACAGTGCTCAAAACACACACTTGGAGACTCACATTCAAGTCTTCTGCAGAGCAATGATTTTAAACCATATTTTTTTATTTTATAAGAGACTGTTGCAATTACTAGACTATGAGAGAAAGTTTGACATTCTATTTTTTGACAAACCATAATAAATTCAGAAGATGTACAAATAACTGTAGGCTTCTCTAGAACTTGCATTTGTTAGGGAGCTTTGGATTATAATTGTAGTTGATAACAACAGCAACAACAACAACACAGTAATAATAAGCACACTAATAATTGCAATCACTGCTAAAGACCGGATCTGTATGGATGGACTGCTTGAGTGATCTAACATGAGATGTAGGTGTCAACAGGAAATAAACAGTCGTAATTTAATCCTTAAAGTTTCTTTGGTGATGTTTGTTTTTATTTTTTCAGTTCAGTTGGATTTTATTTTTTTTTATGGTTTATTTTCCCTACAGGTACCATATCTTCCATTGTTAAAAACTACAACAGCCCTCAAAGGCATGTTTCATTGGTTGCACTTCCTAAAGGTCCCTGCTTCAGAATGTAGTAACACTCCACCACTCAGAGCATCTGTGGGCAAAGATAAAACAGCCAAATAATGAGAACATTTCCTAGAGAGCAGCCAGGCAGCCCAGGATATATATGAACACTTGCAAACATTCTGTGCAGCTAGATATGCTAGCCAAATTTTTTGCTTGAAAGCAGATTTCAAATTCAATCCTTAAATTTGGTCCTTAAATTAAGTCCTTAGATAAGGAGTAGCTCCTGGAAATAATAACATGAGATCACAATGTTTTTATTAAATGGTGAAACTTTTCTGATAATGCCAAAAACAAAATGTAATGAAATCCATTTGTCCACCTTGATCCTTGATGCAGTTAAATTCACTGATCTACTTCTTAGATATCAAAAAGATATTTGGCCAGGTCAGATAGACCTTCCTTTCGTATACATTGTGAAGGCCTGGATTTGACTTTTTTCTTTTTTTTTTTCCCTTGCTAAGGGTATGTGGTTTGGTCAATGATGGGTTATCACAATAATTCTTTTATTCAGAGATTCACTGGAAAATAAAATCAATCTTATCTTGCTCCTTAATTTCATGCATTTTTAAGGGGGTTCAACTAACAGGAAAGTGCTCAGATTTGAAACATCATTGATGCTAACAGAAACAAATCAGTCATGTACACAAGAACTTTTATTTTTAACCTCTAGTTTTTAACCTCCTATTTTTGCTTTTATGCTCAGGGAATTTCAATGCAATCTCCATACACTAAAGCTATGTATAAATTTCAGTGCCATTCAAACTAATTAAAACCATTCTTTCTCATCAGGTGGATTCCTCTGAAGTTAGGAAGAATTCAACCACAAAAAGATTTTATAATTTTAAGACATTGAATTTTAAATGTAGAATTAAAAACTACAACTTTTTATTAATGTCCTGCCAGAGAGTTTAAAAAAAATGTAATACTGTCTTATGTGTATAAAGTTTTGTAGAATAAAATAAAATTCTGAAAGATAACTCTGGCTTTTACTTGCTTGATTTATTTTGTTTGTTTGTCTATTTGTTTCTTTGGGGTTTTTGGATGATTTGTTTTTGTTTTTTTTAATTTTAAGTAAGACCAAGATAGATATTCTCAAGGAGATAACCTTAGAATTTGATGGAAGCATGGTTCATACCATTCCTGTCCTTCTCTCTTCCCTTGACCATATCTTGTCCACTCCAGACAAGAAGTGCAAAGGCACAATTTGTGTACATGTTGAAAATCATCATTTTCATAAAGTAAAAACTGATGGAATAATTATATTTTAGCCTTGGAAAATTTCTCTTTTTGGCTTTTGCTCCATCCTTTTCTCCCATCAAAAAATAGCTACTGTTAGAGACAGGTGTTATGTTTAACTAACAGTTAAAATATCCCTTTATTGATTTTTCATTTTGAATGCTCTTTTTTTCCCCAGTCATTGAATGGGTGTTTGGAATTTTAGAATTCATTAGATGAATCCAAAGACATAAGTTAGGTGGATTTCTGTGGAAATACCTTCAGCAGGTCATGAGAACCAGTTTGCTTTTCTTGTGTTCAATCTTGCTAGCCTGCTTTAATTTCGGATGAAACAAACCACTGCATTTAATAGACTCTGGCATGCGTGACCCAACAGCTAACAAAATTCAGGTAGATATGGAATCAAACATGAGCTACTTTGCACAATTTAATGCTTGCCACCTGACATGCAAAGAATAGGAAGTCTTGTTTGAATTAATTTTTGGCCCTGTTTCAATGTTAATACCTGTGGGAACTGAAAGAAAGAAAAGAAATTATGAAAATATTTAAATATTCTTGTCTACTACAATTCGTTATGAAAACTATGAGGAAAGAAAGGACAACAGTTTATTTTACACTTCAGACATTTCCTGACACCTATCAGGAAATTCATCTAACTAAAAGGAACAAGATTCATTTTTTGTGTTCAGTAACTGTTCAGATGTGGAGCCTGGTGGAGGTCGGCTTCCTGCAGTGGCGGCTTCCCAGGCAGCCAGCCCTGGAGAACATGGGCCTCTGTGGAGCACAGCTGGTCCAGCTGTCTCACACCAGAGCCTTCAAAGTTACAGCTTTTCACATCATCCCCTTTCAAGTAGAGAAACAAAAAATTTAACAGTGTTAAAACCACGTATCCTCTCTGATATCTATAATTTAAAGTGAAGTGGTACTCCAGTCGTGGGAGAGTTCTAACACACCATCAGCCATCTGAAAGTTAGACCTTTTAGCCTAAACCTGTAACTGTAAGTCAGACAGTAGAGGAAGATAAATATCTTCACACTTATCTCCATCCAAAGATATATGCTCTGTAAGTCTCTGCTGCCTCATGCTGCTTTGTGCACCACAGTGTTTCTCTTGGTCTTCTGTGGAGCAGCAGGTAAATCTGCTCTTCTCTGTGGTTCATCTGTCATGGACAGACGCTCCTACACCCTCCACTCTGGGCTTGGAAGAAAGAACTACTTTTCTGGTTTCTACGATACATTCTGAAGGAGCTATATTGGGTGTGTAAGGTAACAATTTTTAGCCCATGTTATAAGGCTCAGCTACATTGGCCTTGTAACCAGACCATTAGTTTCATTCTTGGCCTCTTTCACCAATATTAACTGAAACATATTAAAGACACAAAGAGAATGATTCAGTGTGGAATGATCACCTTGGCTATCCTCCAGTGTCAAAAATGGCACAAAGAGCAGACAGGTAAGCATCTGAAATTGCTCCCAGAGTTTTGCAGCAAGAGTTGTTATCAGAAATAATGTTACCTTCTGGTACTTTTGCTTGTGCATCCAGATTGCACAATCAGAATATAAAGCTGTTTAGGTCTACACACTGCTAGAAGTCTCAATCATTCAGGGCATCCTCCCAGAGTATTTTGTTCCTGACAAAGCATGTGTTCCAGTCACTCAGAGTCAAGAAGTCTGGTAGATGCTTTATCAGCATCTGAATTTCGGGTGCTGTGCATTGAGCAACACCAGCCCTTGCTTAACACAAAAACTGAGTTAGAGCCTCTTAAAGATGTGGCTTCTCTTTGCCACATGTTTAAGGAGGCTGTCTTCATTAGAGCTCTGCTCAGAAAAGCCTCTGTGTTCTGTGTGCATGGAAGAGGAGAGTTCATGGGTGTTCTGTAGGATGCACACAGGGATCCACCACAGCAGAGGTGGTTCCAGCCTTAACCCTGCCCTGAGCACACACGGAAAAGTGATTCCATTCAGGCGACAACTGAGCTCTGCTCTTTAATTTATACAATTATTTATTTTCACTTAGGGCAGGGAGGGCAGTGTGCCAGAGAGAAACAATGAAGGGGAATCACCAGTCTGAGAGGCTGGAGAAAGAAGGTTGGGTGGGGGGTGTATTCTTTTTGCATGGCCTGGTTTTGGAATTGGGGGAAACAGGGGTGGCTTCTGTGAGAAGCTGCTGAAAGCTTCCACCATGTCCAGCAATGGTGGCTGGACATGGTGGCTCCAAAAGATGGACAGGCTGATGGGCAAGGCTGGGCCAATCAGAAGTGGTGGTAACGTCTCTGTGATAACATAGTTAAAAAGAAATCAAAATAAAGTTTGTAGCAAAGTTTTAATTCCAGCCAGAGAAGAGCAGAGTGCAAGCATGTGAGAGGAACACTCTGCAGACACCAGCATCAGTGCACAAGGAGGGGCAGGAGATGCTCCAGGCACTGGAGCAGAGATTCCCCTGCAGCCCCTGGTGCAGCCCATGGTGAGGCAGCTGTGCCCCTGCAGCCCATGGAGAACCACGGGGATGCAGAGATCCACCTGCAGCCCATGGAGGAGCCCCATGATGAAGCAGGTGGATGCCTGCAAGGAGGTTGTGATCCTGTGGGAGACCTGTGGGGAGAGGGGCCCGGCTTGAGGGGGTCCCATTCATTTCTTGAATTTGAGCCTGTTTTCCTGTGGTTGTATTTGGTGAGCAATCTCTCCCAGTTCTTTTCTCTCTCAAACTATGATCTCTTCATCAAATTTTCTCTCCCCTGTCCACCTGTAGAGAGTGAGCGAGTGGCTTTCATGGGTGCCTGGCATCCAACCAACATCAACCCACAACAGGAGACAGGCAGTTCAGCCCAGGGAGGCACCCAAGCCTGTCAGCGTGAGACCATGTTGGCTCCATCAGGCTCTCCATGTGCTCACAGAATGCTCCTGCCCTGCCAGGCAAAGGGGACAGGTCATCTCCCTGACTCAGCAGGCTCACCTGATGCAAGGAAATTACTTCTCCAACTCTGTCTTATGCCCTACTGAAGCTCTGGGGGCTACTATTTCTGTCATTTCAGCCTCTTCTGTTTAAAAACATGCTCTGAAGCCTGAAGCTCACCTCATCGTCTCTCAAATTCCCATGTTATTATTATGCTGCTCATCCCTCAGCACAGCCATGAGGTCTCTGACTCCTGTCACTCTCCATTTTCAGCCTCGAGCAGCTCTCAGGCTGACCATGATATTTGGCAAGAGAGAGTGGGGTTATACCATAAATAAGACAGTTAAATTAAAACTATCATTGAAGTAACTTGCTGCTTTGGCTTAATTGTATTAATTGTGTCTTTAATTGATATTTATGTGTCTCTGATTGCCTCTGCAGGATTAGGAAGGATGAAGAGAAGGCAGACACAAGCACAGTACCAATAATGTACTGTTATTTTGTACTTATAGTGCTCTATTTATGATCACGTGAAGCCTAAATTGCATTCCACTAAAATAAATAGAGATTTTCTTTTTACTTTGTAATGTCAAAAACCAAGTGTAAGATTTACCTTTAATACAAAAATAACCTAATTGAGCTCAAGGAGCTGAGCCAAATCCTGTTGGTATTCACCCCACACTCCAGCCCCTCTTTCTCCCCCACCCCCTGGGTCCTGTGGCTCCACTAAAGTCTCTGCTGATTTGCAACAAGATGAGAGAAAAGTTTACATCCTACATATTTTTTCAAGCCATGCACAGGAACTGTAATGCAGCAGTGCAGAGGCATTCCAACTAATATACTAATTGGATGCAGATGTGTTCTGCCTCTTGGAAAAATAAGACCAACTGGATGATCAACAAGAGCCAAATGGGTAATTTCTTTTTAAACAAATTGGTTTTATTAACTTTAAAATGCCCATAATCCAACTAGTCTGGCAGACTTTGGATGCTATGAAACCACAAGCAGTATGCGATACCTGTTATTATCTCATACTACTTTTGGCTGCAATCTTGCCATTCTGAATAAAAGGCTAACATGTAAGGCTGAAGCCTCTCTTAAATAACGGGTAGCATGTGTGAGTGCTGCCCCAGGAGATGGCCAGGAAATGAACTGTTTCAAGCTAAATTCTTTCCTTGCTCCCTACTTTCTTCAGTAGGAATGCATTTGTACACTCTGCCCACAGAAAGCCTCTAAACAAGGAAAGGTGCTGTCAGTGGGAAGGAAATCAGGCTCATCTCGCTTTTAGTGGAGAGGAAGGGTTTTAGTGATAGTTTTCAATGCTATTCACAATCCTATCAGCCACCAATGCACAGGGAGCAGCAAGGCTGACATATTAAAAGTTAACATAGAGCCCTTTCATCTGAGATGCTTCTGTCAGAAAACAAATTCTTATTTAGCTCACACCTTTGATACTGATGGGAGGAGTGTGATGTCAGTGCAAGAGGAGATGCTGCAAACTCAAAAGAATCCCTCTGAGTATGAACCCTGGGTTGCTGCTTGACAGCTTTGACTTTATGAGTGACAGAGGACCAAATGAAGGGCTAAGAGTTGTACACAGTATTGAATAATTTTCCTCCTTTGTAAATCAGTATATTTTTATTCCCTTCTGCCTGTTTTATTTACGTGGAAAATAATCCATCCTGTAAAATGACTGTTATGACTTTACTAGAAACATGAGCAAAAACAATGGGTATTGTCAATACTCTTTGGAAACAAAATGTTTGGAAGAGCCAACACTGTCAGTATCTGTAGGGCTTGGGCATCCATCCTCTTAAATCCTCTGGCATCACCTGACTTCTGAGTCCTGCTCTTTGGGTGATGGCTAGTAGTCTGAGAGGGCCGCCAGAGATTTTAATTTCAGAATTAGGTTTACCAGCTACCAAATGACATCTAGAATTTACTGTAGGACGTCTCTATTTTCCTGGTCAGTTTAGAACAGGTCTTTTTTTGAAAGACAGGCGTTATTCAGCAAATGAATACAGTGCCACTGAAGCCCAGCTACAGCATCAGTGAAACCTAGGTGTGCACATTAGCCTTGGAGAGCAAAGTAAAAATAGCAACAATAGCAATATTCTTGCCCATGAAAACAATAAAATTATAGGAAAAGAGGAAAAGGAGCTAAATTACTATGGAATAGAGAAACCATAGAGATCAGCTGAAAGCAGCAGAAAAAGCCCCCAAAATGCTGGTGTTTCCTATTACTGATTTGAGTGAATTTAGAAGTGCCTGTCTTAACAAGAATAGTCTTTCACCAGAACAGTTGGGTATGAATAGCAGATTTGAATAATTACCTTTGAGATGATTGCCAGTTCAGATTATCTGAGATTGCAATCACTTCAGATGTAACTTCTTTTATCTTTAATTTTAGAAATGTGATAAATTAGAAGTATAAGAAGAGTAAATGTAAATCTAGTGAGACTCATCTGAAAGATGTTTGCCCACTTCAGTTTTTAACAACAGAACAAGTGACAGCCGGAGCCAGGCTGGGATGCTCAGGTCACATGAGATTCAGGAGCAGGCACTGTCCTCCTTTAAGAGGAATTACATAGGCTCCATGAATCTGCATATTCTGTGCCAGGAGGTACTGGCAGGGACCCAGACTTACCCTTCAGGTAAATCCACTTGTGGTAAAAAATTCACTTTTCAAGGGTTTTCACTAGAAACACACCAGTCCCTTAAAGCCACGTAATTTATCTAATGGTTGATTGCAGTCTCTAAATACAAATGTCTTGAGGTCATGCTTGAAAATATGACCTGCAAAGATAACTCCAATGCAGGTCCATAAATTTGAGAATGACCATGAAGAAAAGCAAAAATATTCAAGTTAATAAATTTTGAGAAATATATTTAAACCGGTCCTTTTCAAACTTCTCAATTAACAAAAAGAGAAATAGTATAAAATTATCTTCTTCGTAATTCACAGATTATGTCAGGTTTCCCAAACAGCACTTTTAGCTGCCTGGAACTGTGTGCAGATGCTTTTCCTCTTTGGATCAGAGCAGGGTGTCTAGGCAGTGGTCAGGAAAGAGCAGGAATGTTCTGGGTGCATACACATGGCTAGAAAAGTTTTATGGTTTTATTTTTTTAATGGTAGACATACCTTGGAAACAGTTGTAGGACTCCTATTCTAGGTTTCATTTTCCACAGCTGTGCAGCAGATATTTTGGCATCTAACACATCTGGCCTTTAATTGTGTTCTCACTGCTCCACAGTGTTTGACAGACTATGTGGTAGAGCTCTTGCATTCACAGGATCACTAACAGGATCAAACCACAGAACTATTTCATTTGGACGAGACTTCTGGAGGTCACCTCAACCACCTTTCTTCTCAAAGCCAGAATAACTTCAGGACTAAAAATCCAGTTAAACCTTTATCTTTTAGAAAAGGTGATTTTTTAATTTTCATTTTTAGTCTGGCAGTTTTAAATCCCAAATGGTGGTTCCCTAATTTTCTGTTCTCAGGTAATGTTGTCTACCTACCTCATCACTGTACTAAATATAGTGTGTAAAAGACACTCTTTTTCAAATCACTGTGGGAAACAGCTATAGTTCACCTACCATGGCTTTGCAGACAATCTTTTAAAATTCTTTTTAAATTTAAAATCTATAATTTTTTTAATTTATAGAATTGTCCATAGTTGCATATATGGCTTTAGCCTAAACTAAGTTCTACTCTCATTTGGCATACGTTATAGAGTCCTTTTAAGATTATTATGGCAGATTCAAATTAGACCTAGATACAGCTATAGAATCCATATAAAATGAGATACTGATGCACTAAGATCTTCAGGAGAAACATTTCAAACTTCTAAGGCAGGATTTGTTTTTGTAGCATTTGTTCACAGCCCGTAATAAAAAAACTGACATGACTGAATTCCAATCTTGTTGTAAGAACTTTGCTTCTCAGACAGTAAGATCTTACATATCTGATTTTCAGTTCTGTTTTTAAAGGTTAATTTTTTCCACTCTTTTATTCACTGCTCTATGCAATTTTTGTTTGTCTTTCTGAAGTCTGTGCTAGCAGCATTTCATGAACTGTCCAGCTAGTCAATGGTTTCATTTCAGTCCTGGCTATATTCGTCTGTGTCTCAGAGGTATAATCACTAAAAATGTGGTGAAATGATTTGCAATCACGTAGTTATTGTCCCAGATTTGGATCAACTTTCAGAGAAAATCTGCTCTGTAAAGGATCACAATGAAATATATGAATAGCCTGTATCTTAATTTCACAGAAAATATCAGGATAGCTATTCTATAATAGGAAGAGTTGTATGGCAAAACAGGCAACTGGTGTGTATAAACCCATAAGCCGCTGTCCTGCTAGGCTCTGAAAAGCCAGATGGTTTTATTTCTGCTGCCACTTGCTGGAGAAGCTGCTGGTTCTGCCAGCGTTTGGGTAATAGCTCAGCCCTGGGATCTGTCAGAGCTATTGCACATCCATCTGGCAAAAAGTTTAGCGATGCACGAGAGCTCCAGTCTCCTGGACAAACAGAGCAGCGTGCTCTGCTGCAAACACAGGCACTGCCAGAGCAGCCTTGCCTGGCAGCTGCTCTGTGCACGCCTTGCAGCTCTGACCCAGACCCCAGGCACGTGAACCCCCCGAACACCGCGCGTCCATCCATCGTCTCTGGAGGAGAACGGCTACACATCCTGAAAGCTGCTAAGACAGCAGTCTGAAATGGACAATAAAAAGCCCGAGCCCCTGAATAGAGAGACAGCATCTACCAATTTCTTTTGTTTGGAGGAGTGCTCACCTATCGTGTTTGTGTATAATGTGCATTACAGTAACAACCTCAAAATACAGGTAAATAAAATATAAGGCTAACTAAGGAATTATTGGGAAAGAAAAATCAGGGTCAGCTCTGAAAAGTTTCTAATATTCATTTATTCATAGGGTCTACGGAACAGAATGTGTTAGTGGGAAGTTAAAGTTAGCTGCAAAACAATGCAGGCTGGTGGAATGACCAGAATAGTGAAATCAATGCACTTTTATACAGAGATAAGAGATATAAACCCATATCCTTATAAATAATAATGGCATTTTAAACCTGTTACTACATTGTAATAAATGAAACAATAGCAGCTGTTTCAAAGCTTTTCATTTTCTGGAACATCAGAAGTTAGAAATTAGAGCAGGAAAAGTTACCCAGAGTTTAATTGCTGGAGGAAGCACCAAAAAAATACAATTTGGACAGTGATCAAGTATCACTGAGGGGTACTCTCAGCAGTGTCACTGTGACTGTGAGCTTTCTGAGCTTTCTTAAAAACTTCAAAAACATCTGTACAGGGTCCAGTCTGAAGGACCTTGCCTCTAACAGAAATCTTTGAGTATGTGGTTCAAAGAGAAACAGTCATGGATGCAGTAAGCCGGCCACCACGTGATTATTTTTTTAACCTAGCCTGTGCCATTTGACTGGTGACCAAATATGAGTAGTTTTTATCAACAGGCAATTTCATTATTTATGTCGTAAGGTCATCTTTTCAAAATCTCTCAAGAGCTGTAGAGATATAGATCAAGCTGCCTTATCACAGATACTAAGCTACAACTCCCTATCACTCTATTGAGAGCACTTTATTAAAAAAAAGCAAACCCTGAGTTAATGCAACAAGTGAATCTGAATTAAAATAATTGGCCTAAAATCACTGTGGTTTTGCTTGAGAATGGGAAATGGGAAATGCAGTCAGCTGGTACTCTTCTTTCTAAGTATTTCTCAGACATTGAGAAAGTATCAGGAAAGGCATCCTGGGTGTAGCTAAATGATCTCCACTTTCTTTTCAATTTTCAGCTTCATTTAAAAAAAAAGAGAGAGAGAAAAAAGAGTAGTCAAAGCATGGATTTTCATATTGTACAATTATGCCTTATTAAAGGACAGGTTATGTTGAAACTGTCACTTTTGTTTCTTTTGCTACAGTCATATACAGCACTGAGACTGACACAACCCGAGGCAGTCATTTAATGACTGACAGTCACTGTCTCCTCAATGTAGACACTTTCTGCTTTACTGCTACTTTTCTTTAAAGAAGTGAGAAAAGTGCATGCCAATGGCTGGCATTTTTCACAAATGTAAACTTTCCTCCTTTATATTCTTTTCAGAGGATGATGCACTTGGCTGCTCTCAGAAAATTCATGAATCATGGTTTCCAAGGTCTTTGTCATGGTTTATATTGTAACAAAAGCTAGATGGACAATTGGCAATAATTTATGCAAAGGATTTATCTACTTTCTCTGTTTTAGAAGTTAAGTTCTAGACAACTGCGAGAATTATGAATTTGCTCACTCTCCGCTGTGGCTTAACTCTTGAGGTGAGTGAACAGTAGTGTGATAGTGGTTTACAATTTGTCTGGTGCAAATATTCCTTGTTGAAGGCTTTGTCCCCCAACTGCTCTACCTGAGCAGCTGCTGCCATCCTGACTGTGCACCACCATACACTCACTGAGTCGCTGTCCCAACTGGTCACTTCACAATGTACGTGAATAAATAAACTTTGTGACTTTGTGGGTGTTAATTCAGACTTTAGAGATTACAAAAGTTCCTGGAGGGCCCTTCACTGTTCCAGGGAAGGAGTGAGTAAGCACAATGGAAAAAGAAAATTGCTAGAAATAAAGAGAGCATGTTGAAAAGTTTAAGTATTCCCTTTTCTTCCTCTGCACAAGGAGTGTCCTTATATTGGCCATATGCATATCCAGGCTTAAAAATAGCTGGAGTCTTTCCTGACTGAGAGGCAGAAGGGTATAAACCATATGTATTGGCTGTCCAATAGACTTACAGCTCCATGTGAACATACTTGTGTGGTCCTGGCTGTGACTGATGTCATCGTGTGTCTGTACGGATGCTTGCCAGGTACACTGGAAACATATCCATTCCCTGCTGTACTAATAGCACTATCCTTCCTGCACAGAGCCCTAGCCAGCTTTGAGGAGCTTGGAAGGGGTTTTTAAGGGAAATTTATTGATGATTTCAATGAATAAGTGATGTGCACACTGCAAAGCTATTTATTTATGAATAATGTACATAATGTCCTTTTCACCCTTATAATAGGAACAGTATTTGAAAGCTCTTGCTTTTCTTCTGAGACTTCTTTCCAGCTACTTCACTACCCAAAAGCTTCCTTCCCTGATTTTCTCTCAGGAACATGGCCCAAGTGTTTTCTAGCTGGCTTTTTGGATTATTCTGCCTACATGGTCTCTGGATGCAGGTTTACCTACACTACCATTATTCTGCTCTGTGCTTCTGGAGACAACCTATGGAAAGTTAATCTACTCACAGAGCAGTGGGTGGTTTGGCCAGTCTCCTTCATGCTTCATGGCCATATTTAGGTATGAACTTCAGTACTTCATCCATTTTATTTCTAAAACTATTCTTAATTACACTTTTTTCTTCCTGAATGAAATTTTCTTCCTTTCAAATACAAGATTTTATCCAGTTTGTGCCATAACAAGAAAAAACACGAAATAATAAAGCTGAAGTACTTCACTAAGCATGAATTTTCTCTGGGAGTATGAAGAGGACAGATTTCATGGGGATATCACTAACATGTATAAGCTGTACTAACACTGGCACAGGGATGCCGTAAAACTATATCAAACTGCTAAACAGAAAAACGTTTGGGGTTGTCAGACATGTTGAAAAAGAAACTAAGCTAGCAGTGATTGAGAGAAGATAATTAAATACAGAGGATTTTGCAGGACTGTCTACCTGTGGGCGAAGAGCTTCAGGTTTGGCTCAATCAGTTGGTTTTTTCTAGTGTATGATGTGATATTGATGCTGATAGAATTGCTGCCCAAATGTTAGTTTTTCTACCAACTGTTTCAGATTGAGTAAAAGAGGTGTTTGGTTTTTTAAGTAGTGAAGACAGATAGTAGTGACAGTTTTAAGATGATCTGCAACCCTACAGTTGAGTACTTCAGTTTTGGAATTTTTTTTCAGACTAAAATTTTCTTTCACAAATGTTTTGTTGGTTTTTCTTACTCGTTTCAAAAGATAGCTATTTTTCCAGAATTCATCTATCTATCTATCTATCTAATGGACTTTCCATCCCAGAGGAAATAATAGTGTCAAATTATTCATTAAAACTGGTGTTTCTTTCTAGCTGAGGATAAAAATTGATACTTTTGAAAAAGTTTTCCCATTCCTCACTTTAAAAAGATGCATGCAGCTATAATATTTCATAAATATATTGTCATTTTTTTCCTTCCAAGTTCTTCCTGCATATATTTTTAATAAGTTTTGCCTACACAAAAGTGTTCTACGCTTGCCATCCCCATCTTCTCAGAAAGTATCCAATACATATGAATATTTGGAACTCCACCCACTAAAGCAGACCAATCAATTAGAATAAAAAAAAAACTTCTAGAAATGAGCCAAAATATACCTCCTCTGAAACTGAAGAGCCTGAGGCAAGTAGAGTGTAAAGAGGTTTAATTTGGTCTCTCATCAAATAGACCATTCCTCTGTGAGAAATAAGATTAGACCAGAAATGAGCACAAATATATAAAGTCCTGAAATTCCAGAAAAAAAAAAAAAACTGATTCCAATCACTATCCAGAAGTGCTCTCTGATAGTGTTTCTCTTTCATCTATACCCTTGTATTGTGCTGGACTAGTTGCAATCCCTGGTAAAGGAACTCATTCAGGATTGACAGTGGTTTCTCTGTACTTTGCTAATACTTGCTGCAGTGTGAAAAACGTATTTTGTCTCACAGCCCAAACCAGGAAATATAATGTTTCTGTTTATAAGCTACATTTTTTTTTTTTTCCTTAGAATGCAGTAATTGAGGAAAGGTTTGGCAGGTTAGATGATAGGGTGCACTTTGGCTTGGTGCACTTCTACCCGTGTTAAAAGGAAGACTTCATAGACAGAGGGATTGAGTGCACCCTCAGCAAATTTGCAGGTGACACCGAGCTGAGTGGTGCAAGTGACACACCTGAAGGACAGGATGCCATCCAGAGGGTCCTGGACAAGCTCGAGGAGTGGCCCATGGGAATCTCATGAGGTTTAACAAGACCAAGTACAAGGTGCTGCACCTGGGTCAGGGCACCCCTGGTATCAGTCCAGGCTGGGGTGAACAGATCCAGAGCAG
>VZTX01001593.1:54479-75045 GCA_013400915.1 Pardalotus punctatus
GGCCTTCCAGTATCTGAAGGGACCCTCAAGGAAAGATGGAAATAGACCATTTAATAGGGCACGTAGTGACAGGACAAAGGGGAATGGCTTCAAACTGAAAGAGAGTAGATTTAGATTAGATACCAGGAAAAAAATTCTTTATTGTGAGGGTGGTGAGTCACTGGAACAGGTTGCCCAGCAAAGTTGTGGATGCACCATCCCTGGGAGTGTTCAAGCCCATGTTGGATGGGGCTCTGAGCAACCTGTTCTGTGAAAGATGCTTGGAACAAGATAATCTTTAAGGTCTCTTCCAATCCAAAGCATTCTATGATTCCGTGATTCTATGATTCTATTATGATTTTGTGCTGGTGTGGTCAGCCTTAGAAAACTGGTATGATGTTCATTAGGTCTTTGGCTCATAGTTAAAAAAAAAACCCAAAACAACAAAAAGAGAAAAAAAAACCCAAAAAAGACGGCAAAAAACAAAAACCAACCCAAAAAACCTAAAATCCAAAAACTAAAAACAAAATGAAACAACAAAAAACAAACAAAAAACCCCAAAACTCACAAAAAAACTCAAATCCAAACAAAAAAACAAACAAACAAAACAAACAAAAAACCTCTAAACCACAAAAAAACCCAGACAAAACATGAAGAAGTGAAAAAAGAAAATCTGCTGGGACAGGGCAGAAAAGAAGAGTAAAGGCATATATGGTAACAAGTTATTTAGGCTTTCCCTAGCTGAGCTTTACCCAGAAAATTTCCTTGGATGGCCAGGATAGCTGTAATACTTAGTATTGTAGCATTTAGGGATGTAATAAGTCCATATGGCTCATCCAGATTCATTCATTTATCTGTCTAGCTTTGATATCTCATAATATTTTTATCCTCTAAGTACTTGCATATCTATTTTTTTCCCCCAGTATGTTCCTGAATAAAGCATGTACTGTTACTTTTGGTACTATGAGATTAGCCAGTGCAGAAAAAAGTGAACTCCCTTGGCATATGCTTATTTCATTCGCGTAAGTTTGTTCATTCTATAAATTATTCAGAGAAGTGATATTAGTGGATCAAAAACAGCTCTGGTTCATCAGGTCATATTAACAATCTTGGACTATTACATTGGTGGGGTGCCAAAGTAAAAGGCAGAGAGTGAATTTACAATGCATATTTCAGAATAATCCCTCTATATACAGTGTCAAGGTTCATTTGTGAGATATTCCTATAAAATATAATTGTCAGTGCAGCCCCATCCTGAGAGTCAGGGATGAAATCTGGGACCTTTTATTAAATGCACGATTTTCCTGTCATCCTTCTTACAGCTCTGAAGATGATTGCAATCAGGAGCTACACGTAGGCAACCATTTTATGTATTATCTGTTCGCTTCCCCCATGCTTTCAAAGTGCTCCAGGATGATTTTTGCTGAAGATTTTCCAATCACCTTTTTCTTCCTTTTACTGGTCTGTGTAGAAAATATCTATAATGGGGTACAATTGAGAGATTCTGATTGTCCCTCCATTCAGTTGCCTAGGAAACAGACTTGTGGATATCCAGCTTTTTCCTTCATTACTGAAGATGCCATTTACAGTTGATTTCCTCCTATGTCTCTTTTGCTGTGTATACTGGTGAAAAGGAAAGGACACAATAAAGCTTGTTCTATTGTTTTGTTTGCTGTTTTAAGGTGTTATTTGTTTGCAGAACATTTGGGTTATAAAGTCTGAATGCATTGTTCATGACAGATAGCCATGCCATGGGCAATATAGATAGCTGAAGATACTACATAATAAATTCATTTCCATTTTCTTTCTTTCTTTTTTTTTTTTTTTTGCCTTTTGCTGATTGAGAAAGAGTCAAATGTAAATCTGGTTAGATTCCCTCAAATTCTCAAATCTAGTTATACCCATAAAATGTTAATATTGAATCAATTATTTTACAGTTCAAATTAAAAAATAAAGGTATAAGTGAGAGCAGATTTGTTTCCTTCCACTCACTTCAATGCCTTCTTATGTACACTGAAGTGGAGGAAAATATTAATTTTGCAACTGGGATATGGCATACCCTCTTGAGAATGTATCTTAATCAGTTTGAGCACTGTAACCCTAAAAAGTTCAAATTTGGCATCTTGCTCTGAAAAGGTGTAAATGGTGACTCAATCTATTATTCAAGTGCAGCATAAATATATTCTCAGTAAAAGAAAATATATTAATCATTAAGAACTCCAGGTATTCATTTGGATGTGTGTTTTTCTCCTCTCTGCTTCCTTCTCTTTATTCTTTTCCTTTGTTCTCATTATTTTGGCTCCTTCTATTTCCTTTCTTCCTCTCATCCATCACTTTTATCTTTTTCATCTTCTTCCCTTTATCTGTTCCCTCTTAATATTTACTCTTTGTCTGTTGTAACTGTTTTCCGTTTACAGAATCTTCCTAGCCCCCCTTCCCTTTTGTTCACCTCCCAGGAAGCATCTCTCTTTTGAGAAATATGCCATATTTAGTTTCAAAGTCATCTCCCACCTATTTTGGTTTGAAAATTATTTATACTAGTAATAAAGAATACTGAAGGTCTGAGTAGCAGTAAAGAAGGTTGTTTATGGGTTGGAGAGGAAAAGAAAAGGATTATACATTTCCTTACTCTACCAGTTTATCTTCATGTGCATCCCTCACTTTGCCTCCCCCAGTTTTGGATAGATCATCCCAGGACCACCAAGCTTTTGCCCACCCCCTCAGTAGCCTTCTTCAGTTGCATATCTCCTTCCTTGCCTAATTCTCTCTTTGCTTACTCTTCCTCCCTGTCACAGCCCTCTCAGTGCACTTTTCTTTGCCTCTGCCTTGCCTCCATTTTCCTCAGATTCTTTGCTCTGATTATGTCTCTGTCCTTCTGACCCCAGGATGACCGCGAAGTCACCCTGCCTCTGTTTTGTTTTGTTTTATGGTATTTGTCTCAGTGGTGTTTTCCCCTTTCCTTTCCTGTCCTCGCAGTCTCCTTTTCCCCTATTCCTCATCTCTAAGCAACTTGACCTCCCTTATTTTAGCGTAATCAGCTACCCCAAGCTGCAGCAAAGCAGGTAGAGTTGGACAGAAGTCAAACACTAGAAAAAACCAAAAACAAACAGCAAGGACAAAACCTGTCATTTACATCAAAAGGGCTGGCCCACAGTTCAGAGAGAGAAAAGAAAGGAGGAACAGTGCCTTTTCCTGTGAGTCAGGGCTGGCAGAGGAAGGACAACGGTGACAATGATCTTTGGGGTCTTCCTCTTTATTCTCTGTTCTTGGGTCTGCACTTCCTGCTATAGTTCTCTCTTCCACAAAGAAAAGGTACCTCGGGTGTTAGTGTATCCTCACCACTGCCTGAGGGAGCTCAGACAACAGACTTGAGAGAAGGTGATTGAAATGGTGATCAGAAATTATGGTAAATTTCTTTCTGGACACACTAATGGAAGCGCGAAAGGACATACTGCTGGGTGTATTTTATGTTCTTACACTTCATCTGCAGGCAGCGCTTTACTCTGCAGATATTGAGGTAGTAGAGGGATGGTAGAGAGGGATGAACATTAATTTATTGATGTTAATTTATTAGCTGAATCTGACAGAATGTTTTTTGATTAAAGGTTTCCCTGTTTTCATCAGAAAATGCTAATGAGGAGAGAAACCCCAGAGGTTTTCATAAGAGTATATCCATTTTTATTGGGAAAGCTTTTCCAGTCTAGATGGGGAGTTCTGTTCAAAACCCTGAGAATGGACATCTGCCCCAATATAATCATTGTTTTGGTAAGAGATTTCAGAGGAAATTGTTTCAACTCCCTTTTTTTCCTAATTGAGATAATGATTTAAATCTGTATATTAAATAACTCAGTTGGATGCCTTTGTCACAACAGTATGATTTGTCTGTATTGAGGTAACAGTTCTCAGTTTCATAGTGGGCCTTGATTTTGTCAGTCAGGATTTAAGGTTTACTTTTTATCTCAATAAGTTTCAGGAGACAGGGAAAACTTCATTATTATACAGATATGTCCTGAAAGGTATACCTCAGAAACATATATGCATCTGTCCTCTCTTCATCCTCCACCCACATAAGTCATCTTTGGCTCTGAGACCCTCAGGGTCCCCAGAACCTCCACAGATCTCCTGAGGGGGACAAAGAAAAGAGATACCAAATACATAATGTGGGAGGCAGCCTAAATAACCAGTTTTAAAGAAAGACTTAGGTGAAATATTCAAAGACCAAGTCAAAAAGAAGTCTTTTTACTAATAAAATTAAATATCTTGTTTTATTTGTGCTATAATGAAAATAATTAGAGAAACTCCCTGCTCTCCACAGTGGTACCTTTTGTCTTGAGCTGGGATGAATTAAAGATCCAAACTGAAAGTGAGGTGTCTGACTTGTAACTTACTGCATCCTTTTGCTAGTTGTAGTGGTTATGAACAAAATGTGCATAATAAACTTCTGCCCTCTTGAAAAATCCAGGGGGATTGACACTTGAAGAGATGTCTGTTTTCTTCAGCAAAGGCTTAGAAACAAGTTATTGTTGTCTGAATAAAACTCATCTTGAAAGGGAACCTAACAGCATGTAAATATGCTAACAATAACCAAACCTTCTGGGCAGGAACGTGTGAGAGCCATGCCCAAAAGATTTGCAAGGGAGACAAAAGGAAGAATCCCCCTGTCCCTTCCTCCCTACTCCCCTCCATTAGGGAGGCTTCTGGAGGATGACTGGTTTGGTGGCAATCCTTGGTCAGCAGCGCACGAGCTGCAACCTGACCTGCACACAGGAGCATCCATGGACACGGCTCAGTCTGCTCCTGAGGAAGCCTCTGCCAGCCAGGGGCACCACAGGTGGAAGAAGCTGGAAGGAAAGGCTCCTTCCACTTCCTCAGAAGTTCATCACATGTATCTGTTCAAGGCTGGTCACAGCTGAGCACCACATTATTTTGCTGAATTAGTCTGTGGGGTTATTATTAACAAAATAGAAATAAATTGAGAACAGAATGGAAAACAGCTTGCAGTAGGGAGATATATAATTTACATGTCTTGTGTGTACCCTGACTGCAGTCATGACCTAATTTCTCACCAAACATAAAAAAAGGTAAGAAGAAAAATTCTAGTAAAGAAGATAAAGTGAAAGGCTAATACAAAACATACTAGGTAACGTTGCTGTTCTCTTTGATGAGTGCATTAGGGACTAATTTATCTTCTTTGAAAATTCTAAAGATCTTCATTTGCTTATTGAATGAGCCTACAACATTAATATTTTGTTTTTGTTGTTCTTGTACTTCATAGGTTTTATGTTAAACCTTGATAGAATTTGATAAATCCAAATATATCCTTCCTTGATAGAACTCGGTAAAGCAGGTATTTCAAAAAAGATTTGTCTCTCTCTGTCTTTCTGTGAAGAGTGAGAATGTTTTAGGTTTCCTCAGAAATGCCATACGTTGCCCTATAAAGCCTTCAATCGGGAAAGCCTGCATTCAAGAAAACATTTAACCATATGCTTGACTTTAACTTTAGGCATATGCTTAAAATCTAGCATGTGCCGAAATTCTTTCCTGAAAAGGAATGGGTTTAAACATTTGCTTATGCTCTTTCCTGGATCAGAGCCCTGTAAGTTATACACCAGATCCTGCTGCCCTCACCTACAGAGTTGAACTCAACTACTCATATTCCGGTCAGTATTTTTAAAGCAATTTCAACGGTTAGGATTGTATTTCTTCACTGAAAAAAATAAGAATAAGCCTGAATTTTCTAGGTATTATTGAAACTCTTAGCTCTCAGCAGAGACTGCCTCTTGTTACATACGAGAGTTCTGCAGTGTTCCAGCATAATTTTGAGTAACATTGTTAGTGACTTACACAGTAAAACAGTATTTAGCTTAATTTACCTTTGGATTTTGTGGTCAATATATAGGTATTTTAGTAATTCATGGCCTGGTTTAAGATCCCTAAAATGAATTTAAGTTAGTTTGATAATTTTGTAAAAATAGCTTGTCTCCCCTTATTTTGGATAGAAGGAATCATAGAATCATTAAGGTTGGAAAAGACCTCCAAGACCATCTAGTGCAACCTTTGACTAATCACCACCTTGTAAACTAAACCATAGCAGTGAGTGCCACGCCCAGTCATTTCTTGAACAGTTCCAGGTATAGTGACTCCACCAGTTCCCTGGGCAGCAGAAATTCTTCCTGATGTCCACCCTGAACCTTCCCTGGCACAGCTTGAGGGCATTTTCTCTTCTCCTTACCATGGTTTCCTCAGAGATGAGGCTGATACCCACCTTGATACAACCTTCAAAAGTGTGAATTGGTGAGAATTCTTCCACAAAGGTGGATGCATTTCCCTATTTTCTTCTTTTTTTCATTTTAGAAAGTGAGAAAAGCTTTCAATAGCTAAGGGAGAAAAAAAACAAAACTACCTTCTTTTCCCCAGTCCATTCTCATATCCATTAATAATGACACAGGTTGTCATTAATGTTGAGTGAAATCCTGTTTGAAACAATACATCACTTTTATCCTTGGGTAATTACCAAAGTATAACAATTTCTTCTCATGTTTGCTAAACTTAGAAGAGCACAGTTTAAAAAAGGGGGAGGGAAGCAGGCAGGCACACAAATCCCTTTACTTATCCCTTTATTTATGAATGGGATTTGTTCATGCACTTCCTGCAGCAACCCAAGTAAGCGTAAGAATCAGAAATTATTGAGCAAAACTCTTTCTTGGGAAGTCAAACCCCTGCTATTTCCTAGAGGTCTGACACCCCAGCATTGAACTTATGCTTCATTATAATTAGTTCTTCTTGCACTCTATTAACAAAATACTTTGTAATTTGTACATGTTTGTCTTTAGACAATTATGGTTATTTCACACGTCCTATTTTCCTTGTTTCCTAGAGGATCATTAAAACACAGAGTTGAGCACTAATAATAATGTAGTATGTATTCCAGACATCGAAACACACGTGCCAGAACCATCAGGGGAAATAAATCGCATTTTAGTATTCAATCTCCAGCAGCCTATGGGTCTGTCACTGCAGGTGTATCTGCAGACACCACTGCACTCTGCTTAGAGCCCTCTTGGCAGAAAAACTCCAGCTGACAAACTCTGAAATACAGCTGACACGCTGCATCTGCTGTGTACGTGAATGGGGAAATGAGGGTGTTGTGCTCTGCACAGAAGCAGTTATGAGGTGCTGGTGGCAGCTCACCTCAGGGTCTTGCTAAACAGCCCTGAACCTGCCTCCTGACAGGCAGGCAGTCAATGCCAGCCCCTCTCACAACTCATAGCAGCTCCACAGGGTCTTCAAAGGAACCCCTTGGCTGCTGACAATTGGTGGGAAGCATTTGAGGCCACATGTTTTAATGTGAATCTCATATAAGAAATATTTGTGAGAATAATAATGTGCTTTCTCCAGGCACATTTCAGGGAAGTGATGTGGACACTTGGTTCATCTTTAACAGAAAGTGGTATTACCTTCATGGAGGAGATGAACTGTGTTTTCACCAGATTCATCTGCTCTCCCTCTGGCTTGGACTGGTGACCTTCCTGCTCAGGAGCTCCACACTGGGAGCATCTGAATAAAGGAAAAAGGGAATTTGTGCTTGGCAACTCCTCTGAACTCTCTCTGAACTAACCCTGAACCCCATCCTGAACTAACTGGGGATTATTTCAACTATCCATATCTGATTTCCTTCAAATTTTTGGTACATTTAGGTTTTCATATGAATCCAGCTTTAAAAGTAGAGGACTGGATCCATTTCCTCTTTATTTATTATCTAAGCTCTCTAATCTTCTTTGTCTCCTTGCAGTTTGCATACACTGTATATGACATGACCTGTGTAGGGCACTTGCTATTTTCAGTCCTGACTCAGTACTCCAGCCATTGGCTACTATTAATCTGCCTTTATCTTCTATTAGACATGACAATATAACATTGGAGAAAGTCAATGAGAGGTCAGTGAGAGACCCTTAAAAGAGCAGACCCTATGAAAAAGCATAGGTTTAAAGTAATCTCATTTTGTTCTGTCTGAAAATATTACTTAAGTTTTTCATTTCCTGTAGGAAAAAAACATAATAAAAATAACTCAAGTGAAAGCAAAATTGTTAATTAAACATTCATATTAATTACTCAGGTAAGTAACCTAATTCCCTTGGATCAAAGGAATTAGGCGAATATTTAGTTTTAGTCTGTAGTGCATTTCTACACACTGCAGCCTGAGTCTGTGGTGGGGGCACAGAACATCTCACACAAGTGACCAAAACTCTCCAAAATGGCCCAGAAAGGTAATTCTACAATTGCTGCTCATTTGCAGTTAAAGACCTTGAGTGAAGGGTAGCAAATAAGATTTCCAGCCCAAGCTAACAAAATAAAATACTTCACTTTGTTTTATGAGACAGTATAGAAATCACCAGAGATCTAGATATTATCCTATAAAAGATGTATTTAAAGCTAATGCATGCCTGTCAGTATAAAATAAAAAAGTATTTGTTAACACTTGGCTAAGCTATACACCTGTGTAAATTAAATTCTGGCCTCTTCATCATATCTCAGCTTGATACAGAGATCTACCAGCATAAAAATCTGTTAAAGATGCCTACTTCTAAGACTTCATGTTTTTGACAAAAGTGTTAAAGCATTTTACTAGAAAAAATCTTAATAAAGACTGAAAGTAAGTGCAGAATTGTCAGACAGATGGAGGAATCACGCAGAGGAACAGGCAGCCAGCAATGGATGAGAACCTATACAGGAGGGTGTAAAGCTAATTTTAATCGACTATTCTTCTTGCTTTGTGGGTATTGGATTTTTTCTTACGCTTTTTCAAAACAGTTTTGTGCTATCAAATGGGCAACTAGCAATTACATTCCCCATTCCTACTAGAAATAGCTGGAATGGTTATTGTTGTTGATATTATTCACAAAACAGTAGGGCTTGGAGTCAGCCAGGGATTCCCACTGTGCAAGGGACTATAGAGACATGGAATAAAATGATAGTTCTGCCTTAAAGCACCATCCTATTTCATTGTGCTGAGAGTGAATCTGTGTTCATACAATATCCCTCCCACCCTGTAATGCCGTGTTGGGAGATCCAAATCTGTGCTGATTTTTCCATAACAAGAAAGGATAAGAGACTAGAAGCTTTGCTGCAACAATAAGGGCCTTTGGCCCTGCCTTGCTCTTCTGGCTTTTGAAGTAGTCTGAGGGTCGTATTTTAGAATCTCCCAATTTAGCAGTTGTTGAAACTAAACATGCATGAATAACTAGTGGGCAGAGAGTTACGCAGGACCAACATTGCAAGGCAGTTGCCTCTCGATCCCTGGATTGCACCCAGGCTGGAGGGAAATTCCAGAAAGCTCAAGTTGCTTCCTCTGATACGCACTAAAAAATATACTCTCTTTACCTAATGATAGGCAAGTATTATTTACTGGATTTTGCATGAGAGAAAAATATATTCAGTGACAATGAACTCTTCCAAAAGGTCAGGTTAATTTTGATAATTTGGGAGAAGGAGTGGGAAAGGGAAGAAAAGAAGGAACCCTCAGTCAAAAGGGTTTCAACTATACATTTTCCAGAAAACCATTTCACTTGACTCAGCATGACTACATTTTAAAATACTGGCATCACTACTAAGCCAAAGAATCATCTGAGATTTCAGTGTGTTGTTGATAACTAAACTTGTGTAGAATAAAAACTAATTGAGTCTTTAAATACTGGGCATCTTCTTCAAACTGATCTTTTAAATTTTAAAATTACTATATTGTTCTTCAGCCCCGAGATCTTAACTTCTCTGAGAGGAAATACAAAGGGAAAAAAATGGTTTTAGCTGATAATAAAAACGCTGAACACAAAAGTCTTCAAACAATGTTTGAGCTTCCTAGCTTTGGACAAAAGAACAGAATTAACCAAAATGTGCCATTTTCTGTACAGTTTAGCTTTTGCTTCTTTATAGAAACCCAACAAAATATGGCAAATCACATCTTTGAAATAATATATTTTTTATCAGCTAAGTATCCTGAGGGCTTTTCCTCAGTAACAATGAATTATGAATAACTCATACCTCCTAATATTCCCCAGATCTCTTTGCAGGATATTCAGCTCTTGCAAAGAAGCTGAGCTCTGCTCTTTCATCATCTGTGCTTCTTTTATTTCCTAGCCCTGCAGTGCCGTACTAAGTGAGTCTGACCTGGACATATCCACACACTCGGCAACCTCTACGGCTTGCTAGGGTACCCTGCCTTCCCGAAAGCCTTTCTTGGGAAACCTTAGCTGTGCCTGGGAACGATCAGACAATGCTCAAATGCTAAATAAAGGGACAGAGCTAGGACACAGCTGACAGAGAATGTCCTGACACTTGGAGGAAGGGTGCAGCTGCATTCCCAGATTATACTCTGGAGCTAGGAATGGCTGCCACCCACCGACACAGTGGAGTCTTGAGAAAAATAAGAAGTTTAACATTGCTTGGCTCTCTAATGCCTTATTAGAAATTTTAAAGTGTCCAGCATGCTTTCCTTATTTTCAGGAGGTAAGTGTGACTGTGCCACTTCAGCTGATACAGCTGATGGGCATGTGGGGCCAGCAGTGTGAGGTGGCCTTGCCTGCCTGCCCAAACCACAACAAGCTGTGCTTCTGGTGGCCCTGCCCCAGAGTGTGCACAGGGACTGTGCTCAGCCTGCTGCAGGGAGAGAGATTGGAGATCAAGGAGGAGACATTTTACCCACAGGTTTCTTGCATCTTTTTTGTCTACATACTCTCAGGAAGAAGAGTAACCCAAAGTGGTCCCTGAATACTATTGGAAGTGCCAAACCTCCAGCTGTGCTCGCTTTTCATATTGTTGTTTAAAAGTAAATAATTACCATGTGAGAAAACCACAGCAGCGTTTGATTTTTATCCCACTCCCCTGCCATACCCCTGTCCCTCCTCCCTCCCTTTCTTTTCCTGTTCAACCCCCAGTCCCACTAGCACATGTGGTCTAATTTGCCTTGTGCAGCAAAAGTGCAGCTTGAAACTCAAAAAAAGCTTTCCCCAGCAAACACAACCCCGCAAGGTCACAAAGGTTCTTGCTACCATGCTTTGCAGGTTTCTGTTTCACAAGTGCCCAGAGCAGCACCCACACGGACACCAAGGGGTCCCCACCCCTCAGCCAGGCAGCCCCCGCAGCCCCTGCCCTTCCCAGGGTGCAGCCAGTGCTGCTCCTTGGATCTGCTTCCCAGAGTGAGCTTCACAGCTCCAGTGTCCTTCAGAACGAAGAAGACTCCACAGTGCAAGTTTTGTTGGTGTTTTCTCATTGTCTGGTTTTCAACTTGTGGGCTTAGGAGCCGTAAGTCATTTAGTTGCAGCAGCAGGAGCAAAAAATGAGCTGAATTAGCCTGCTTCTCAATACTGGTGTTATTGAGTATAGGCATTCCTTAAAAATGTCATCTGACTGTGTTAAATGAAAAAAAATCTAGACTTGGCCATTCAGACAGACTTCCAGCACTGCAACATATTGGGAACTTCAGCTCCTACTGAGGTAAAGACCTGCAGCTGCAGTTTTTCCTTACAAGTTTCACAAACAATAAATATCTATTTGACTAGTGACTAGAATACCTCTTTGTATTATTCTTATTCTGCTACTGCAAGTATCTTCTGGGAAGTACAGACCATTCATTCCCTCGAGGTCAGCATCTCCCAGGAGGTACTCAGCAAGCTACCGTAATCACCTGTATTACTTATTGTATTTGTTAATGGGATTTGACACCTTTGCCTTCTGGCTTCAACTGCAGCCTACACTTACACTCTGAAAACACTGATTAAATTACTCACCTAGTAATTTTCAGGATCAGGATGACATTTTTAAAAACACACATTGCAATTTGATCTTGTTGTATTATACAAACTAATTTGAAAACCTGTTTCAGCAAATCATTTAAGCTGGTGCTGAAGTACCATTGAGTGACTTCACAAAGAAATATTTTTTGCATATAATATTTGCTCTATGACATTATCATGTAGCTTTCTGAAAGGAAAGTGGATTAGCTTCAATTGTTGTTATGATTTATTATTTGTTGAGTGCTGACAGTACACTTCAATGGAACTTGAGGAAGTGCTTAAAGTTAAGCACATTTTCAAGTATATTGCTGATCTAGGGCCAAAAAGCGTATCTGAGACCTTCTTTGTTGGAAAGCACAGACATGACACCAAGGAAAAGCATTCCTTAATTTTGCCTTAAGCAGGAAACACTGGTTAGCCATGTGTGTCTGTTTTACAGATAAAAGAGTTGACTGTCAACCATTGATCATTTTGATATTCCAGTGCCAAAGAAAAAGTGTCTCAACTGTTCATATAATAAGTTAAATGCAAATTTAGGAAAGTGGCCAACGGAACACACATATCTTCCCAGAGAGGAGAGGATGTAAATACAACACCTGGGTCTTGCAACCCCCATCCCAGCCTGATGTCATGTCCCCTTGGAGGGTTCTGCATGCACTCAGAGTATTTGTCCTGGACAGACACACAAGGATATGGTCATCTCCCAGGAAAGAATACACCAAAGAACTGCTTCAGAAAGTAACAGAATTTTCTCTTTGCTAAACTGCTCGTTAGCAGTGTGAACACATACTGGATACCATTAGTGCAGGAGAGCTCTGGGTAACTCCAAAATGCTGTAGGTAGCATGTGTCTTTGCTCTTGCTCTGTAAGGTGGTTCTTAATGCTCCATCTAGCTAGTGTGACTGCCCAGCACCTGCTAGGAGTAGCCCCTAAATTAATTAGTCCAGGATTATATACTTGTCTTTTCTATTACCTGTGGAAACAGTCTAACACAACAGAACCTTGTCCCTGACTGTAGCCAAGAGGCTCAATAGGAACAACAACAACAACTACAACAATAATAATTATGCTCATATGTTGCCTGAACACAATTCTGAAACATCTGTGGCTTGTCACTGTTATAGTCCAGAAGCTATAGCCTAAGTGAGCCTTTTTTTTGGAGGCAATGCAAGGAAACTCACTGTGGCTCCTGAAAACTCTCTTGGAATGTAATAATATAAATGAGGAGGAAATATTCTGTGGGGGAAAAAGTGCTTAAGGCAACAGTAATTATATTGCCAAATATAGCATATAGAATCTGCAGAGTGAGAATTTCATATAACAAGGGAAATGTAAAGTCATACTTGGGGTGTAACTAAATTGTAATAGAATGGCTGGGGGGAGCATTATTTGAGGGAGTTAATATTTAATCCCTGACCAGCCAAGGAAGCACAAGAGAGAGGCTATTTTCAAAACTGTATTTTTCTTATTTGTGCAGGAAACCATCAGTATGTATTTGGGTGTTGAAAAATCATAAATAATAATAATCTATTATAAACTGCACAGAAGATACCTGAAATAATACAGTCCTTATCTCTCTCCTCCCATTTTTCTGATGTTCCTAAACTGGTAATATGGAATCAAAAGCTCCTGTTTTGAAGAATTTTTCTGGGTAAAACTAAGCCGGGCTTTCTCTGTTGAAGGGTCAGTCCTGTCTCCACTGCAGTGCTGTAGCAGGAAGGGATGTGAGAGTCTCTCCTCTACCAGGCAGCTGAGCAGGGCTCCTCTCTCCCTGGTGATCTCAATCAGTCTGGGTGTTGAACCACTGCACCAAAGAGAAACCTCCTCCATTCCAACAAGAAATTTGCATCTTTTTCATCTCCCTGACTGCAGCTACTGCCCTTGGTACCTCCCTTCCCCCTTTGTCTCATTAAAAATATATTTATTCTAGCTCTAGCTCTATTAGTCCTTTCTTCTTAGGTATTTCTCCTTCTCTGAGAATCATTTGTTTGTGAACATGGTTCAAACTCACCTCACACTTCAGCTGCAATGACTGTAGAGTCTATGGCACCCTGCAAATGGTCCCTTTCCTATCCGAGGTCAAAATGGGGACAAGTAGCATGAACTTGTGCTTACACAAACAAGCCATGGCCCTGAGCCAAGGCTCACTGAAGTTATGAAGGCTTCTCCAATGCTCCTAACATTTTTGAATCATAAGACATGCATAAATGTTTTTAAACATAGATAAACATAAGAAATGTTTACTGTTTCTCTGCATTTGCTAGGGTTTTTTGTGTGTGCATTTCACCAAAAAAAACCCCAAAAACTTATGGAAGAAGATTTTGACTTTATAAACCAGGAAAAGGAAGCTTTTCTATGCATCAAGAAAATCCAAAAACCTTTTCTGGCACAATCAGATGCTGAGAGAAACACCATCATAGAGAAAACTGGAGAATTTGTGATGAGGAACTTTTAGTAGTTGAAACTATTCTAAATTCCAGTTTCATTCCTCAGAGTTTCACTTTGAGAATTGTTGTGAAACTTGCACATATCAAATGAAAATTTTCAAGTTTTGAAGGACATGTGGAGACAGAAAACATTTGTTTCTTGTCTTTGAGAAAATGTAGGTCTTACCCAGCAGGGGAGCAGATGTACAACAGCAAGCAAACATTTCTTTTCTGTTTTGATAATTAATTTTGATCTTTTAATTCCTAGGCTGTTTTGACAGGTAATATAAAACAGGTTGGAAACCTCCATCTGCTAAAGGACCTGGGCAAACTGGCACTTCTCCAGGCAAGTATTTGAGTCACCATCCCTGGAAGTATTTAAAAGAGTTATAGATGTGGCACTCAGGGACATGGTGTGGCCTGGGTGGGTTTGGCAGGGTCAGGTTAATGGTTGCAGTCCATGATGTTAGAGCTCTTTTGAAATGTAACTAATTCTGTGATTCAAAGAGTCAAACACATTTCAGATGATGCAACAAGATGGTCCTTCCATGCCATTTTGCCTTTTAAAAAGTATCTACTTTTTTAATGGAAATATTTTTAAAGAAGATTGTTCCATATATTTACAACATATAATGTGAAGAGGAGCATCTACAAACTAAAACTAACTTTAAATACAAAACAGAAGTTCCTGGTTAAAAAGGAATTCAAAATTTGCAATTCAAATTCAGATTTTAAATGAAGAAAATAACAATAACAAAGAAACAAAAATCCTGTTTGTTGAGAAGCCCTTGTTGAGTGGAAATGACTTTACTGCAAATGCAGCAATTCAATAGAAGTTAAAACTAAACCAAATCTGAAACAAAAACAAGTATTACAGGTTATTTGATTGGCTAAGAAATACTAATTCTTCTCAAGCCATGGAGCAGGAATGAATTGTGGGAACAAATCTGTCAATCCATCAAATTTCAGTTTGTGACTTTAGTATTGAATTGGCAGAAAAAGTAAATTACTTTTCAGATGGATTCCAATTTATCATTGGTTTTTGGTTTTTTTTTACAACTTTGTAATGTTTTGTGGTCAAACTCAGTGAAACCAAATACATTTTTAGGCTGCCAGTTCATTAGTAATGAGAGTGAAGGCTCTGACAGCAGAGCTAGACATCCCCTGTGGCCCCCGCTGCCAGTGTTTCTGTAGCTGGCTGGAACAGAGACTTTCTGCACTGGATCTAAACTCTCATCTGCTTCAGGTGCTGCTATGAAAACACAGTGTGCAGACGCAGCACATGAACATCATCTTCTTTCATTTGCAGCACAGTTCTCCAGCATTTTGCCCATAGAAAGCAAAATTCAGGGGTTTTTTATTGATAGATGTGGGATTTTTTATGAACACTTTTAAGCTCAAGTCCCAGGTAATCTGTTCAGTTCAACTGGTCCTCAGCAGAAAGGTTTTTAAAATGACTTATTGCCATTTCTTTGTGTTGTTCCAGGGTCAACATATTTTCCTAACAAAGCAGTACTCAGTAAAAGCAGTAGACGGGACAGCATAAATCCTTAGAGTCATAACATCCCACCTTGTATATGGTGGAACTTACAGAAACCAAGGAGAGGGAAATGTACCATTTGAATACTCCAAAATCTTCATCTGTTTTCCTTCACATTCCAATATTTCTGAAATCCCCCCCAGGTTTGTTTCTGGACCTCATTTCTTCAACTGCCCCTGTCTGTGTTGCTTCTCTTACATGAGCCATTTTTGTCTGCATTTAATTTTTGAAACTGCTTAGGTTTCACCACATCTTTTCTGTGTCTCTCAGGCTTTTCCCACAAAAGTAAATGAGAAAGGACGGGGGATCACTGTGTCCAGACAAGATACTGGGAATGATCACCTTTGGGTAGCTTGGGTAGCTCAGTCCAAAACTGACAACTGAGCAGGAATGACCTTGGTGGTTACCAGAATGTTTTGGGTTTATTTGTCCACTTGAACAATGCTCTCAGGCCCATGGTGTGATTCTTGGGGCTGTCCTATGCAGGGCCTGGAATTGGACTTTGATGATCGTTGTGGATTTCTTCCCAGAATATTCTGTGATTCTATGATTCTATTGCAAGAGCTCCTTACCATGACTGCATTACCCTTGACAGAGTTTTAAGTTTAGAAGGCAAGTAATAAATTATTTGTTTCATTTTCTTAGGAAATACAAAACATTTCTTTTCTAACATTCTTTTACACCTTTAATTTAATCTGTGGTGGTAAGGTCCAAGATAACAAGTAGTTTTGTGGTACATATGTGATCCAGTTTCTTCTCAGCTCATAGCTATCCTGTAAGAGGCTTGTCTTAATCTATGATACCATTAACACTTTTTCTCTGTATTCTAAAAATATCTTTTAGAAATGTGATGGTTGAGTTCATATTTTACTATCTAAATGTTTGTGGGAAGTATTTTTTCCTAAATTAACTCATGCCAAAGAATTTATGTTGTTTCTCATCTCAGCAGAGATTTTCAAATTAGTCATCTTTTTATTATTCACACCATCCAAATTGACTTCACAGTTTTATTGAATCCAGTGATGGGCTCTGGGGGTTATGAAGCTTTTAATGTTATAAACACTTTTTCTAAAACTTTTTACTGTTCTGAATAGCATGTTCAACATCTAAGCAAGCTGAGGAAGAAAATTAATATGCTTAACTTGCACAGTAAGTAGGAATTTATATTTCACTAATCATTAGAAGAAGTTGTTTGCTTTATACACTTATTTATTGCTGCCACAAACACATTTGCTAACTAAATAATTCCTCTTGAACTGAGATGTGCTTATTTGCCTATAAAAGAGATCTCTCCTAAAATTCTCAGACCTGTGCATTTTATCTTCTAAGTTAGAAAGATCAAAGGAAAAACTCAATCAGAAATGAAAACTAAATTGGTAACTACTATTATCTCAAATTCTTGATGATAATAATAATTATTGAATTCCAGGTTTCACAGATCTGCCAGACTACAGCCACATTAATTATATTAACTTTTTTTAAGAGCATAAACAAATGGTTGTAGCTTCAACTGGGCCTATACTAAACAATCTCCACTTCTGTGCAGAGAGAGATGATTCCATGTAAGCCTTGTGCTCTCTGCATGCAGACCTAAAACCACACCAATTCATGATGCTTTAATAGATCTTACACTTGTGTATTTCCACTGTAGAAGAAAAAGGCTTAACAGGTTTGCAACTGAGATGTAACTTAAGTTCTCAGTTCTGGCACAAAATTTCTACGTGTTCTCAGTGAAACAATTTAATAATACATTAATTTTAGTTTGTATATAAGGAAAGGGGACAGTGTTGTTTGCTTTTTTCATATTTTGCTACATTCCTTGTTCACCACATTTTTGGAATAAAGTGTGCCTGTGTGTCCAGCCCCTGGCACAAAGGGACATTGGTCTTAGCTGGGGCTAGCAGTAACAGTTATGGTAGCAGCGTCTTGTCCACAGTTGTTGCTGTGCATGGAAATTACATAATGACCATATAATCTGGAGGATTCCATGTTAATAAAACATTCAATGAGACAAAGCAAAAAATTAATTTTACATTCTTATTTCATTCCAGTGGTACCAAGATGCAGAAATTAAATAATGTGAAGTTATTAAAAAATTTTTATCTGTTTGTTTAGAGTTCCAAAGTATGATACTTGTTGTGAATGCCTGGGGATGTCACTTATATACTGTAAAATGCATGATATTTAAATATTCAAAACAAAACTAAGAAGCAATATTGAAACAATATCTTAATGAAATTAGCTGTTTCTACACTGAACCAGCATTTTCAACAGTTGGTTTTTGTGTTGTTCTTTTTAATGTATTTTGGAATGAAAAGAAACTTGTTTTTCGGTATCTTTAGAGAATTTCAGACTGCTTCGGAAGTACATGTTGTTATTTTGTGTACTTTTAAAAATATTACATGCATCAGATAAAATATTCTGGTTTTCCATTCCTTGTTCTCTTTTTCCATCTCTAGTCTTGAATTTTAAAAGTGTCGTTGGGTTCATTTATCTCTAGTTTATGTTTTGACATATATAATCACATGTGGTATATTCCCAGCACCATATGAACAGTAGATAGTGTGTCATTGCATTTTGTTGATATAGTGGGTGAATAAAATTTTAGACTTCTAATTTGGAAGATTAGACCACAGATAGAAAAAAATATCTATCTTGTTTAAACACAAAGTCCCAAGTGTGTCACATAAGCAGTGACTTCTGTTTCCATCTCCATACCAATAGGCCCTTTTGACTGTTTTCTCTAGTTTGTTAATTTCTTTTCCTTTAGTAATAAGCAGGTCAGAATTAGTTAACAAAGTGCCAGACAACCAGCTAAACATTATATCATTTTTTCGGAGCTGATTGAAACTTCGGACTACCCTTAAAGGTGTAATTTTTTGCTTGGATTGATGCAAAATCCAAGACTGACTGTATAATATCTCATTTTAACACTTCACAGTCATTAATCAATGTCACATCGACAGCCACCTCATGTTCCCCAACATACTGAAGCACACTTATATTTTACAATAGCATCTTTTGGCACTTCTCTCACACTGTTCAGAAACAAAAACACTGACAAGCTGCTGCACTGTTGTAAAACATCAGAATGGTTCATATTCGTTGAAGGCACTCCAGAGGGTAGTGCAAAATAGATTTGAAGCTCTACCAGTTATACTGACAAACACACCAGGATCTCGCCTGTGAACAGAGGTTCAACTGCAAAAGACAATAGTTTAGCTGAATATTCATCCTATTTGCTTAGACCATTTGATGCAAAAAGGAAATGTCTGAGGTGCCTCATGGTGTTATCTTGCATGTTGTTTCCAGGGCCTTATCTATTGACACCCCTGCTTATTTTCTATAGTAAATACATGCTAGTCAAATGTGCTTTACTTGTAAAGACATGATGCAGTTTCTTATTACTCCTTTCATTATTTCCATTAATGGGAGGTGCATTTCCATCCTGAGGTCGCCCAGAGGAGCAGCAGGGCAAATTCCCCTCATGCATATTCAGGAGCACTGTGAGAAGCTGTGGCTGCAATCTGTGCTCAGCCTCTGTTTCACCCAGCTGAGGCTTCTTTAAGCTGTGGCAAAGAACTGTGGGCTTTCCAGGCAGATTTCCCCTCCCTGATAAATGAGACTACTCGACTTCTGTACAGGTACACATAGGCAGAACTCGGAAAGATTTCTGGCACTGCCCCCGTGCAGTGGCAGCCTGTCCCCCTGTAATGGTGGGCAATGGACTGATGACACAAAGCTAGAATAAACTTAAATAAATTGATTTCTCCTCTGCTGTGGTGGCATTCATATAATTTACTGCATTTGGTTTTTATTTCAGAGATTAAACAGCCCCTTAAGAATGGCATGGTAGTACACATGTAGAGAGCTTTATACAATCTGTCAGCTCTTTATTTCAATAGTTTAATTCAATCATTCAATTTTATACCATTTTCAGAAAGATGTGAATTATGACCAAGTTAGTAAAAATAGTAAGATTCATCTCTTGCTCTCTGTTTCTGAAACTCTTACAGGTCACAAACTTCCACATGTGCAGATACTCAAAACAAGTTTTCCCTTCAATTACTAGAGGCACCTGGAGAATGAGTTTTCAATTTAATAAAGTATGCCAAGGTCAATATCTCGATAAAACGCCCTGACCCCATCCATGAACACCTGAAATTGGTAGAGATTATCATAAAATTAATGAAATTTATTTTAACTTTTTCAGACCAGTAGTCACAACATCATCTTCTAATTCAATTTCAAAGGTAGCCTTTGCCACCTCCCTTTATCAGAATGAAAGAAAATATTAATCTCCCACTCTTATAACCCTGCACCCTGCACATGTGATCATTTCAGATGTTCAGCTCTCTGTGTGGAAGCTCGGGCAGAGCTAATGTAGAACTCATTTCCCTGAGATATCACAGAGCAAGAAATCCTGCCGTTCACAACCTCCAGTTTCTTGCAAGTGTTTGACAGTCAGCTGTTGCTGTGGTCACATTGGTGAAAACTCTGCTTGAGAGACAAAAGGGGTTAAAACCCATCACATTAGCAGGGATGTCCACCATGGGGTGAAGGGTGTCCTGGGAGATGTGGGTGTAGCAGGGCAGTGACAGCCCTAAACTACTTGAGGTGCAGGAGGGCACGCCCAGAAAAGAGGATTGACTGTGTCTGTGTGGCCACCACCACCAAAACGCCAAAGTGTGGCTGTTGTCTTCTTGCCAGGTAATTCCGAGAGGATTTCACGACAAAGTGGGGGGAAAAGGGGTCATGAATGGGATGGATGTAAAGATGTAAAAAGATGGAAAGATGGAAAGGGGAAAGGGGAAAGGGGAAAGGGGAAAGGG
>VZTX01001593.1:75254-98171 GCA_013400915.1 Pardalotus punctatus
GGAAGGAAGGAAGGAAGGAAGGAAGGAAGGAAGGAAGGAAGGAAGGAAGGAAGGAAGGAAGGAAGGAAGGAAGGAAGGCCCACAGACATTAAATTAATGATGTTAAGATTATAATATAAGAGTATAAGATAAGAGTATAGTATGCAGTGGTGTCAAGACTTCTATTTACCTCAGGTATGAGGATGCTTAGGGAGTCTGATGGCTAGCTCACATGGAAGAGAATTAAGGATTTTGTTTTCCTTGTATTGAACGCAAGCATCCTGTAGATCTGTTTCTATAAGGCCTTCCTCTAAATTTCCTAGTGTTTATGGAAAAAAAAGGGGGGTGTTGTTTAAATCATATTACATAATTATATAGGTGGTGAAATTCTGCATGTTTACTATATAGGCTTAGAATTTCACAATAGGTTAAAGGCATAAATTTACTTGATTTAAAAATACATTTGTCCTAAGAGTGCTGGGGTTTTTTTATAAGTGTTGGTTTTACCTATTGGTATGCTTTTCCCTGAAGAACCTGGTGTTGGCCACCTTTGAGAAAGAACAGTAGACCAGATGGATCATTGCCTTGATGTACTGCAAGAAATTTTTTGTTCCTAGTTCAAGTCCAAAACCCACTTGTATTTCCCTTTTTGTCATCACTGAGGGGTTAAAAACCCAGCACATTTTTACACAGAAATGCATATGATATAATTTCAAATGCCATATGTGTTAAAAAGTAGATTCCACACTTTTAGTGCAGTAGAATAACATTCAGAGAGGAACAGCGCTTTTTTTTAAAGGATTTTATTTCCAGAGAGGTCTGTTTGTAAGACCCTAATCCAGAAGAGCCTGGAAAGCAGTTTTGCATAGTTAAAGTATTGCACGTGAATACATCTGCTAAGTCTGAATGCTTATATAAATCCTCCAAAGTAAGACTCTGAAATTGCCTAGGTGACAGAATAAATCCATCCTGTACCAAAAAAAAATCTAACATTTAGCCTCCAGCTGCTTAACCTTAGATACTGCATCATGGTTACTGTGTGCATTCCTGGATTTATAACTTCTTTTTCTTTTTCCTAGATAGGAAGACATCTTGAGTTTATTTTTATTGGCCATCAGTTCTCTCACAGGATCAAAATATCACAAGTTGATTAGGTATTAATGAGAGTTCATTAATAGTAGGTTTCTGGCTCCAGAACCCCGAACATCTGTGATTTTGTAACTTCACGAATTTCAAGCACCGATAAAATCTTTCTTTCCAATGAAGCTTATTAATAAATGATTGAGCAATGTAATTTATCACTGACTGTATTATTATTTCTTAGACCAAAAGTTGCACTATAAATTCACTCTTCAGAGAAAGGTAAACTGATTCACTTACTTCAGGTCTTGCCTTGCGTTCTAACATATGGTTTTGCTTAAATGTGACCATGTTTGCAACCTTCAGTTGACATTTTTGGCACTCAGAATAGTGTCTTGTAATTATGCTAAGTCTAGAAAGGAGGATTAGCTTTTATAGCAGGATTCATAAAATTTAAAAAAAAAAAAAGTTTTAGTCAAATTTATTGGCTGCAATGAGCCCTCCAGAATGCAGACGTCTGGTCTGGTGGAACTCAATAGATTTCTGTTTGCTGCATGTGCACGCGCGTGCGCGCTCACGCACGCACAAATGACTGCTTTATGAAAGCATTTGTGTGCAATAAAATGTTAAATATTTTCACCCTTAAAATCAGCTTCCCCACCTGCAGCGACTATTATCAAACAAGCTTCATTTGATATGTTTTGAAAGCCTTTTTCTTCCTCTTTCCTCCCCTACCCCTTTCTTTCTCTCTTAAAATACACTGTATTTGTTTTATCGGCTGCTTTGCAAAGCCAGTTTTTTGAACACTGTCCAGGTTTTTTCCTAATTCTGACCCCTGTACAGTTTTGTGGAACAATTTGTGAGTGCTTCATTATTGATTCAAAGCCACAGGAGTTGAAAGAGTGTGAGCTGAACTATCCTGCAGTATGCTGTGTAGAAACCATCACTTATCAGTCCTGAAAGGCACATTCCTGATAGCTGAGTGTTGGAATGAAACTGACTTTTATCTCTGCACCAAAAGGGAAAGGTTTCATTTGGCTTAGCAAAGACCAGGCACCTATTTCCTTTGCAGCAGCCTGCCTCAAAGTGCACTTTAATTCCTGATGATTCCACTGGAAGATCAAGCTCACACACACATCTATCAAACAAATCTCCTCATCCTGGAGAACCCTCACCCCTTTTTGAACTCTATTAGGAATGAAAAAGCCAATAGCAAACTAGCTGCCATGCCTTGTACATTTTGAATACAAGCATCTGCAAAAAGTTGTGCTCTGTGCTGTTATTGATTTTTTATTCTTTCATCAGTTTACACTTTTAAATGTCCCTATTAGACACTGTAGGGCAAAATCAGGATGATTACCTTAAGTTATCATAGTCATGCATGAAATACTATCTCTGCCTTTGGGAAATAACTAATCCACTATTTATGACAGAGTTTAGAAGGAAAGACTAGTTCTTCCAAGGATTAAAAGCCTTCCTTCATTGCTTCCCTCCATTAGAGTAGACCTTTAAAGGATGATGAATTCAAGTAGTTACGAGCAGCTGTCACTACACAATATTTTCCTGTTTAGCATCAACCAGTGGCATGCAGCACTCAAGCCTGGCACTCCTCACTGTGTGCTCCCTCCGCAGGCTGTAAACCTTGCAAATGCCTCTGCTCAGGAGCCTCTGCCTTTTCCATGGCCTCTTCCTTCTGGTTATCTGCACAGGACCCAAGGCCAACCAGCCTCCTCATTTAGATAACTCACTTAACTATTTGTAATGAGGTGGGATTAATCTAGGTCATGATTTCTGGTTGGAAATGAATGTAAAACATTGAAAAAGCAGAAGAAATGCACCTTAAGAAGAGGACCACAAGAAACAGGAAGCACTCCAGTGTCTTACTCCTGACAGGGGAATTGTTCTCTGCTGCAGTTGTGCAATATCTGGCAATCATCCTGGGTGGTGTTATAAAATGAGATGGGATTGCTTAGGTTACACATAATTTAGTGTCTAAAACGTAAGTGTCCAATCCAATTTAAGGGCTTGGTTTCTGTCAGTAATCAAAGAGGAGAAGCAGACACCTCCCCAAGGTGATACTTCCCATTTGAAGGTAAGTGTTTCAGAGAGGGCAGGCAAACAAATGTCTCAGAGATAACTGTCATCACTAGAGAAAGAAAATTACCTCATGCAACTACTTCAGACTACTCAGTTGAATTTTAGATTGTTGAAAGTTAAGCAAGTCAATTTTTTTCCCAGTCCTTGGATCCTGTATCTCTAGAGGTACAGGAAACTAAGCGCAGGTCTGTTCAGCCTTAAACTGTATCCTGTCACTATAACTATTTTTAACATTAGCTTTGCATTAGAAGCTAATAAATGTTGCCAATACCTTTCAAACTCTTAACTGTATACTACATGTGTTGGGTTTTTTGTTGTTTTTTTTCCTCCCCCTGTAAAACTGCTAAACATATGCTTAACCATCTGGCAAGAAACAATCAAAACCAAACAAACACAGTGTTTGAAAGTTCAAACAGACAATCCATCATACTTCTTCACAGATTTTATATACGGGCCTGAATAATAGCACAGTAATGTAGAATGAAACTACAATGTAAAAATTAATTCATATGCCACAGTAGGTAGTTTAATGGTCTCATTCAAAATAAAGATATTTTAAGGGACAGGGTTTCTCTCCTCTTCCTGTCCTGCTTCATATATATTCTGCCTGAACTGTAATTTTTTAGGCTATTAGTATTGCTAGTCATATATTACCTATGTCTTCCCTGTCTTTCCTTTCTCCACCCTCACCTGATTTTTTACCACACTGCAGCAACTATCTCAATTTTCAAGGTTCTGTGCTTCCCAGCTCCTGTTTATTTTTTACCATGGTTGTTGTGCCAGCCTTCCTGGTACTCTGTCCTGGCCGTCCTGATATTACTTGCTCAATCAAAATTCCTCTCAATCAAAAACCTAGAAGTCCTTCCCACACGCTTTCTTAGGCACAGAAGAATTACTCCATAGATGCCTGTGTAGGCATAAACTTGTCCTTTGAGTCACTGTTTTGTATTCCAAGCTTTTATTAAAAAATAAAATCTAGTGGAATCCTGCTGGGTGTCCCATGCATTTTGGCCATACAGATATACAACAAAAAAAAAAAGAAAAAAAAGAAAAAAAAAGGGGGTATTAAAAGCAACATTAGTTGGCATTTTCTGTTTCTCTACACAGAAACAAAAGATATATTATGACAGGCAATTCCATCAGACTTTTGCTGGATGTGTTTTTCCTATGCTAAGATCCTGGTAAACTTTGATAGAGTAACATATTCCTACTCAAGTAGTTGCAATATAATCAAAACAGTGCTTTTGCCTTTCTTTTGGGGAATTGGGGCCTGCAATGTGAAGGGTGGTCAGAACCTGGAAAAACAAGGAAACCAGTACAGGAAGGTGTGCTGCAGGGAACATACGTTCACTGCTGGTTCACAAGAATGGCAGATTTGGTTTAAGGGGCATGCAATAAAAACGCATAGACTTTGAATGAAGAACATTAAAACTGAAACAGACTCAGGCCTCCTAAAGTCATTAGAGTGCAATGTAGCTTTAGGAAAGCTTTTTTCCTGTTGCTAAGAATGAAATATACATCAATAATTTCACACCCTCCTCTGAATACTCAGAGCTCAGATCACTTTTCTCCTAGAGCCATCCAGCTCTGTAGCATTTGGCTCTCCAGATTTATCGATGTAAGCAGAGCAGATGTAAGAATGGCCTTTACAGGAGGAAACCCACACTCAGTTTCTGACGCTAAGAAATCAGAAAAGCAGAAAGAAAAGTAGATTAGTTTTGGTTTTGTTTGGCTTTTAAGATTTTGGTCTTAGATTTGGTAACCAGCCCAGGCTTTAGAGTTTGAAGCCCCATCTTCTCGTGGTTGCCTGAAATTCATTGTCTCTTACTTTTCCATTGGCACGTTCTGCCTGCCCGGGAGCTGGCACTTTAGGTGTGCGTTCTCAATCAACACTCTCCTTTCAGGCTCCTTGCTAACCCTTCTTTTTCCCTGCATCTTCTACCAGCAGAAGGGGAGGGAGGGGAAGACACAGCAGTAAGACAGCACTGAGGATACAGCTATCAAAATGATGCATTACGTGAAAGATAAGTATTGATAGTCACAAACTCCCCTCCTCTGCTGTCAGCCAGCATGTTGGAATCGTTCTTGACTAAGGAAGTGTCCATCAATATGTCTCTGTTGATGGAGTTACAGCCTGAGCAAATCTCTGGTGGAGAGACCTTCAGAAGGGGTAAAACAGAGCATGTGCTGTTGTGATTTATCTTCCTCTTTGGCACTGGCTACTCATATCAGAGTGAATTTGTCTCACAGAAGTGCAGCACATCTGTCTGTATAAGAAATGTGCACTACAATCTAGGTGGGAGTTGGTGGGGATCTTAATCTTCCACAAGATATGGCTCGGTGTTGATTTACCCAGAGCAGGCTCTGTGTGTGGACAGAGCAGGGACTTGGTTAGACAGAGCCCAGCGCAGCAAGCTGGCATGGGCAACTGGTCAGTTTTTGGCATCCAAGACACAAAGTAAAATGCTAAAAATTCACTCTAATAAGCTATTTTTTTTCTCCACAACCACATTACAAAGAGATGTGGCCATAATAATGTTGGGTACATGATTTCTACCAATCATTTCCTGGTGTGTAACAATAACTTTCCTTTGATCCACTTTTCATCTATGAAAAGTATGTTAAAAAGATATTATTCACTTCTGAAGGCAATTTCCACATTAGAAAGTGGTTTTTGTTTTGTTTTGTTTTGTTTTGTTTTGTTTTGTTTTAGGTTGAAAACCTAGCAACTTCTTTGCCCTCTTTCATCAAACAAGCAAAAAACCCAAAGCACAGTAATCCAGCACCTGGCAAAACAGTAGCAACATGATTTAGAGAAGCCTAGTCTTCCAACTAGCATGAGATTAAATGAAGCATTATTTATTTATTGGCTTTTCTGGTTCACTTACCATAATTTGCATATAATCTAATATTGTGGAAACTCTTTGAGACCCCAGTAGAGTTCTTCCTTTTGCTGGTTTTGTGATCCCTCTCCCAAAATGATTATCTAAGAAGTGGACTCTGAATACCTTGCACACACTAATGAATTTTTCTCCTCACAACCTTCCTGACAGAGAGTTATTGCTTGATTTACCTGTGGGAAAATAAGATTAAGTAATTGGCTCCAAGTCAAGAGGAAGCCTGTAGCTGAGCTGTGACTAGCACCCAGATACCCTGAGTCACAGTCCAGTGCATTAACCACAAGCCAGTTTTGTTGCTGACAGACTTTTCTTGGTAGCAAGCCCACATTTCTGGAATGTATTCCCTGCAGAAATGCAATTAAGTATGTACTTGGCTACTTTTAAAAGAGCTGCAAGCCCCACCTCTCCACCCAGGCCTTCCACTTACTAAATCCCTGCTTCTTAGTTTACTAGTAAAGCTACAGGCGGCCAAGAGGCCAGTCTGGAGCTATTTTTATGGTTGTTATGTCTTGCTGAAAACAAACTCATTTTACAAAGAAATAAATTCAATTAAAAGAAATGCATTTTGACATCAGAGGATCTTGTCACCATTTTAAGTGTCACCCTGTGGTGGGTATTGACTGGACACAGGATCAGAAGCCCACCTGAATTCACCTAGGACATTTCTCTGTCTAACAAGCAGCTTCTATCAGTTTAACACAAAAGATATCCTTTTATTTTCATTGGAGTGAATGTAACTGCCATGATAACTTGACTTTTAGAGGATTTTTTTTTGTGGAGGACCATTTTTGCACCATTTTCATATTTGATGACAGGTTAATCCTCAGAAAATGGGAATATTCACAAGGTTGAATTCTTATGCATCATAATCTGTTTGGTTTTCCTGAGAGAACAGAGTAATTTGCTAAATCAAAAGTGTATGTCCCTGTAAGAACTAAAGTGTTAATTTTTGATTCTCTGAACAAGGAATTAGATATGCTCCTGCAGCGGTTGTCCAGTCAAGTCTTCATATCTGTATGGAAAATAATAACATCCTGAAGAGAATATTTATTGTTGTTAAGCCCCTTTAGACATGGAAGGTAATGTAGTATCTTTTGTGTAACTGTTGTTCAAAATATCTGGAGCTAATTGTCACACCGATCAGACAACATCAAGGTTCCAATCTAAGCAACATTTGGTTCTAATTAACCCCAGGCTTTATCTTTGGTATACTTAAAAAAAAAAAAATTTCATGCACATTTCACAAAACTAAATCTAGAGTCTGAACAGCTTTATTGTCACTTCACAAACATGAATGATTTCTGGGACCTGCCAGATCCTTCAGCCACCCTTACCTCGAGTAGTTTTCCTGAGTAACCAATTTTATAGACACAAGGAAACATAAAACTTCATTAAAAAAGACAAGTGCATAGATGCTTATTGCAGGACTCCTGTGTGCACTGCTGTATTTGTAAGCAAACACGTGCATGTACAGGACTGGCACGCAACACATCTGCCTTCTGCAAAGATCACATAGGAGAAAATATATTTAGCAAGTAACAAGTGGCCTTCCTCTGCAGCTAACACAGCAACTTCCATCTGTGGTAAATTAGAGGTTATTCCAAGAAAAGAGCCTGCATGAGTTTTGTCAGAAGAAATTAGTTTGGTGTGCTGTAAAATCAAAACCAGAATGAGATGTGATTTTTGCTGAGAGGCTGGGTCACTCCTAATGTTGCCTTGATTCCTATAAACATGAAAAGGAACTTTGAAAAAAGAAACATCACAGCTCTGTGCAACTGTGCTGCTTTCACTGTCATAAACCAGTATTAATCAGCATTAGCCCAAGACAGCCTAACCCCGGTCAAGGGATGCTGGAATGGCAGAGCCGCATCTGCCAGTTCCACTCATGCAGTGCACAGGCCCCTGGTTTGTAGGACAGCAGAGTTCTGGACACAAGGAAGTCAACAGCCAGGACTAGTGGTGCCAAAATACAATAAATTTTGGGGTGCTAAAGTTTTACAAGAAATGCCTATTTTTAAAATCTTCTGTTAGCCACTGCAACGAATAATATTGGTAGATCCTTACATTCTTTACAAACTATATAACACTACTTAGATCAGATTTCTGTGATTCTTTATATATAACACCATATATCCAATTACCATTTATTCTGCAGTCCAGAAACAAAGAACTTTTAGACAACACAAAATAGGAATATTGCTAGTGTTGCTCATACCCACAGCTGATGTAATGCACAGTCACAGCATTTATTGTAGATTCCAGATTTGACCATTTTGAAAATAAGTAATCTGCTCTTGTTAGGGTGGAAAGATCTGGCTGGGCTTCCAGACAGCCCAGAAAGAGTTTCCTGAAAGTAGATCCTCTACAGTCCCTTCAGGCATTCTTTAGGCCCTGAGCTTATCCCACAAGCCTAATGGATTTCTTTGTCTAAGAGTTTGCAAAGTCCCTTACCCCTCCCCAGGAGCTCTTTTTTTTTGATCCCCACAAACCTGCATGAGGGAGCTGAGAGCTGCAATGAGTGTGACTGTAAGATTACAGAAAATACTTTTGCTTCAATATTAAATTAAACAGTGCAAGAGAAACAGAGTTCATTTTTAACATGAAGTGTATTGTTAATTTTCATCTTGAATTCAAATGCATTTCCATGAACAGCTGCAAGCTCAGGTCAAAAGATAATATTGAATTGAAATACTTTAAATGGAAGAGATACATTACATAGCATTAAGGGAGGAATTTCCATAAGGGAAGGTGTATGGACCTGTGGTTAAAACTAGACTTAATTTTGGAGCTGTGATTAATTTAGAGCCCTGATACAGAAATTTAATGTGACCTTCTCTGTGTCATTCTGTCTCCCTGTTCACTATTTTTTTATCTGCAATGGGAGAATCTCCCTCACCTTTTCTAGCACACGAGCTTTCTAGGGAGAGCCATAGTCCTGTAAGTGTTACTGGTCTTTGGTTGTTTGCTGTTGTTCTTTTTTTTTTTTCAAATTAGACCAAAAATAACAATTAAAATATTAATATTTTAAATAACAAAACTATTTTGAGTTTTGTTTTTAAAATACAGTTTTGCCCCTCACCCACCTTTCTTTTTCTTCTGAATGTAATTACAAGATTAGCTGCATGGCTCCTCTCTACCTCTCTAGTGGGACTTTGTAAGTCTGCATGTTTTGCCCAATAAAAATTTAGTGGGAAGTGAAGGGGAAGAGAGGAAGACACTGTAGTTTAAATATTCTTGATAATGTATGTATGCAACAGTTCAGGATATTGAAATCATGGGGGTTGCTAATAGCATATTTGTACTTGAGAGGAAAATTGTATGGATTAATTTGTACAGTGGTTTGAAAATATAAAATACATTAAGGAATAGTTTTCTAATCTGATTTTTTTTTTTCCTCTCCAAACTTCTTGGAGGAGTGTTAGCCTTCCTAAAGGTGAAGGGAACCATAATATCACTTTGAATATGACATAAGGATGAAGGCAAATGTTGAACTCCTCCTTAGCAGTTGGTTCAGCAAGCTTTCTGCAGCCGTGCCTCACAGAGCAGCCGCAAGTACAGCTGAGATGGGATAAATACACCTTGGAAAGCTTTCACTGCCTTGTCTGGCTGCAGACTACAGTCAAGCCAAGATGTGGGCTTCTGAGGCAGGTTTAGGATCCCAAAGGATCTTCAAAATCCCATAGAAAAATCCTGCTGCTACTGAAGTATTAGCAGCTGCAATAAATCTACTTCCAGTGTATTTGCATGTGATGAATTTACACCTTTGTCATGTAAATACTGCATTCATTTGAAATTTCACCTGAGTGGGATATTCTACTCCCAGGTAAAACTTACCATACTGTTGGTGAGTTGCCCAATTCTGTCTGTTAAAAGCCAGAAAGAAATAAAAACATAAAAACCCCCAGACTAAGACATTTCTCAGTGGCCTATTTGAAGATCCACATAAGCATGTGGTGAACTTTAGACAAGAGCTTGAGTTTCCAGCATGTGTTTAAAGTTAAGGGCTTTACCCAGCTGTAACAATGTGAGTCAGGAAAGAGAAACCTGGCCTTGAGTAAACAAGTCAGGTTATGTTCCAGTGCGACGTCAGGAGGAATAGAGTTAAAATCTGCATGTGCAAGCAGCCAGCAACCAAGTACAAGCCATGGTCTAATGGTGTCAGATCAGCATTTTGGATTTCGAGCTAAAATGTGGTTTCCCACACCCAGCACTGTCAAGCACCACTTTTTTTAATGGGACAAATCCAGCCAGAGGTCTTTCCTAAGCTATTATGAACTTGAAAAATATGTTTGCTAAATATATATATATATGTATACAGTTAAATATATATATATGTAAACATATAGCTCTATATATATAACCGTAACTATATAAGTAATTTGCAAATGTATACATGTATATATGTATATGTCTCTACCAGAAGTGGTAAAAAACCCTCTGGTACCCTGAGTCAGCATCCAATTTATCAGCAGAAAACTATTTGTAAAGCAGGGAACTATCAGAAACGAACCCGAGCTTTCTAAAAGGATGTATCTCTAAATACTTGTTATCAGGTGATGGAAAGCATCTAGAAATGGCCTCATTTGGCATATTGCATTTAACCATGACTTCAGGAGTTTCTCCTCACGGTGGCCCAAGGAACTGGACTTTGTTATAAGTAACCACTTCTGGTCGTGCAATCAAACACAACAAGAAACTTAAAACATAATAACAGTATTTAAGTCCAAATCCTACTGTTATTTACACTTGGCATGACCCTAAAACTCATCCAAATTGTGACCTGGAGTAGACAGATTTTCCCCTGCATCCAGTGTCTGAATTGCTAGGGAGCCAGCAATTGTCTCGCATATAATTTATCTGTGTAGGGGCTGCCTTCTCCTGTTGTAGTGTGCAGTGTAACGAGGCCTTCATCATAATGAGTGATTCTAAAGCCTGTTGTAACATACTAAGACACTGTTCTAAAATTGGATCTTCCCTCTTGCAGGAAGTCATCTGACACTTTGCAATTGCTTTCTGAATTCTGAGCAGGGATGAGAAGTCAAAGAGCATAGATTTCTCACTGAACATGGATCCTTAAGTTTCAGCTTAGAATTGTCAAATAATGGACTTGTAACAAAAATCATCAGACATTCTGAAATAATTACCCAAACACTCTTCTTTAGAGTCCAAATAGATTTCTTGAAGTACAGAAATGTCGTTCTGAATCAAGGTAAGAAAAAAGGATTCAGAAGCTTCTTGATGAAATTTTGTTATGAAATATTGGCAGGGTTTTATTTTCACTCTCCTCATCAGAAAATATGAACTTTTTGCCCACATATATTTGTCTCTAGGGAAAAAAACAAGGAAATGTTCTAATGGGAGAAAATCTGTGCGAGTTTATTCAGAGCAATGCTAATATAGTGAACCTGTATTTCCATAAAGTACAAAGTGATATAGAGCAAGACTCTTAAATTGTCATTTTAATTTGGCAGTTTTAGAAAAGTGAATAACATTCCAGTTCCTCTAGGACAATATTTCTCTTTGCTCTGCTTTATCTGACCCTCTGGGGTGTTATTTATTTATTATTTTTCAGAATACTTTTGTTAGCTGTCTTTTCTATTGTTGCATGTTGGTACCCAAAGTGGCTGAATGTCCCCTTGGCTGGCACAGAAAGACTCCTAGAAATCTTGGTACTAATAGAAAGCTTGCACATGGAACTGTGTCTTGATCACTGAAGCTAGAGTTCCATCCATCTCACCTAGTTTTACCTTGTAAAAGTGATACGTCTTGTCTAAATTACTCATGGAGGCTCCCTCGATAATTAATGAGCAGACACAGTACTTACAAAGGGGTATTTGTCCCATCCAAAGACATATGTCAAAGACAGATGGGATAAACTATGCTCTAGTGAGGCTGGTCTCCTTTGACCACAAAGCATGAAATTAGATGTCTAATTTCCACACGGTTAAAAGCAAGGGGGGATAAAAATCCTCTTTGGTCCCCAGTCTGTGTAAACAAAATATAAACCTTGAGGGAAAGAAAGTAAGAAGAGGCCATGCACCACAGAGTTCCTGTGGGACATTTTTGTGTGGTGAATTTCTACCAACAGTGTCTGGTTTTTCTGCACTCGTTGCATCAGGATGTTTGGGAACTGTTGAAAGGCTTTCTTAGGAGCCCTGGAGATAGGTGCACATGGCTGCTGCTGGGAACACAAATAATGACTTTCGTTACATCACTCTATGTCCTGCATGGCTTCTGCCATTCAAAAACTCTGCCCTTCAATATATTTCTCCAACTTTGATAGAAGCTGGCAGCATTTTTGCTCCATACCTGATGGTTTGATGGATTCTTTGAAAATGAACCCATGGCAATTCACTGACAGTTTTGCAAGATACATATATTCTCTCTCCATTCATTACAAATAGCTGGAGTGAAACACTTCCAATAAGCTTGGATTTTGATATAGCAGTGGTAAAGAAGCACAGAAAATGTGATTTTCTCTTAATGCTGAGCAACTGGTGTTCTTCCCACTTAGGAAAATAATATTTTTATAGCCACTAATTGAGGTTTTCCAAATTAGCTTGGAGTCAGCCCCATAAATTCCATTGCATTTACTATTTTTAAAAAAAGAGAGTGTCAGTAAAGATCTCATATTTGTCATTCTTTTATCCATTCCTCCTGATCTCCAGTGTGAGCAACCACTTACGGGATTCACTTCATCAGATTCCACTTCAATCATAAGTAGTGATACTGGTAATTTCTTGCTGCTCATGCTCAGAATGAATCAAACTCTCCAGGCAGATCTTTAATGTGGCTTTTTCTCAATCAATTTTCAGATTGATATAGAAAATGTCCCAAGGCCTTGGTCTTAAGTGTTTCTTGTCAAGAGAAGAAATGATTCTTTCATCAATTTTGGATATGTCACCTTTAAGTTTTAGTTGAATGCCATTTGCTTCTGTAACAAGGGAAAGTAAAAAGGCTCTCTGTCTGTGTTTATTTCTATTATCCTTCTTCATTTTTATAGTGTTGTTCAAAATGGTGCTATCTGAGTGCTTTCCATGTACAATTTATTAAAAATAATGGAGCACCTAGAGGATTTCTGTAGTTTTTTCTCTTTTCAGGGTGAAATTTGTATTTTGAATAAACTTTAATTTACTTATTTCCTTAAATGGAGGCAGAATTTGAATTTGGGTGAAAAAAAAATTTACATTTTTAAATTTTATTATTGAATTAACTGAAATGTTAGAGAAAAAATATTATTACGTTTAAGTAAAACAAAAATACAAGGCTTTAAAATCAGAACATTCTGATGACTTTTCTTTGTTTTAAACCAGATGAATCTCCTCTTCTAGATACTAGTTTCTGAAGTTTTGACTGGCTGTTGTCGTAACCAAATTCTTAGCCCTGGAAAACATCCAGTTTTCTAAATACCTTTACACCCATTCCAGCTACTTCAATTCAGATTTTTGATAATATGTTATTTATTTGCTAGTGTAAGAGGCACCACAGGGAATAGAAGAAAAAGGGAAAAAGGAAGGAAGGAAGGAAGGAGCTTTACTTTTGCCCATTCCACCCCATCACTGTGCCTCAGCATCATCCTCAGCTTTCTCTCTGCTGTCCCATCAATATCATGTTCAAGCCATAAAATCTCCCAGGGATTTCCTCCATCCATACTCATCTGTTCCCCTTAAAAAGTCCATCCCTGATCTTTGATTAGGACTTCTTCATTCTCTGCTGATAATTGCTAAAATGGGTCCTGCAGGGCTTCTTTGCAGTGATTGAAACTTTTGAGCAATAAATAGAGTGGAGAGGAGTTTAAGCCACTGGATTCTTACCAGTGGCTTTCTCAGCCACATTCTTTCCTATGTGGCTAAGAAATTAGTGAAAAAGAATTTAGATTTGCTTCATCTGTGGGATATTTGGGACAGGCTGAAGAGTAAAGGCAAATTATTTTTACTGACAGAGGGAAAGTGGTAAATTAAAGGAAGACAAAATAAATTGGTGACTATATGAATGAAAGTTGACAAACTAAATAGAACAGAATAATAACAAAATAGTGACATACACAGCACTAAAAGTGGCTATGCGTGGTAGCCAATGGACAAGCACTAAAGCTCAGGAGGCAGAATAACGATTCAGTATAAGGAGCTGTTTTATTTTCTAAGGGCCTGGAACTCTTCATCCACAAAAAATGATGAGTCAGGAATTTGGCTTACACAGGGGAAGGTGACATGGAAGACAAGGAAAATGATTCAGTGAAGTAACATATTATCTAATGAAAGAATTAAACAAATGACTACTTGACAGTGGGTAACTCCTGCAAACCTCCGAGGACAGAGTTCAGTCTCCTGGAATCCACTTCCTCCTGGAATTTGCATAATAGTGCTCACATAAGTGTCTAGTGTTATACTGGCATCTCAGATCACTTGCATGTTATATGATTGTCTTTTAACAGGCATGAATCCTTTCTTTGCAGGTAATAAAGCAAATACAAGGCTATAGAGTTGACGTTTTCCAGGGGAGCTGGCCAGTTGACTACATTCATATCATTCTAGTGTTCCCTCCTATCTTTTATGAGTTGACTTCATGAGAAATTATACGTATGTAGACAGATTTTTCTCAAGAAACCAAACAGAGCGTCCATAACAATTTATGGCAGTCACTCTGGCTGGCTTGTTTCTGCAGCACCAGTTTGGCCAGGTGCTGAGGCAGGAGAAGCAGAGACAGTGAAGGATTTAACTGGAAGTTAAGCCTTTCTCCTTCTGAGCTCCCAGACAGCCATCTGCAATGCTTTAGAAGTAACACGTAGCTTGACCTTGATGCTGACTATTCTGATGGGGCCCTGAAGAGCTCTTCTGCAGTTGTAGGTGATAAAAAATTTGTCCAGTCTTTGGCCCAAGCCTATTGCCCTGAACTTCCCAGACCCTTGCAAGGGCTGCAAGCAGCACCTGAGAGCACAGGAAAGGTGAAACAGGAGCGGCTGCCGCTGTCCTTGCCTCCATCTACCAGACCCATTGCCAGCTTAGGCACCATCCTCTTTCTTCTGGAAAAGGTTATTCCACTGCCAGGAATAGGTATTATTACCATTCTTCAGGTAACTGCACTTCTGGCTTTTTAATATGTAAAATATTTGATTTGTAGGTGCCTTTCTTTTTTTAAGTGTTATAATTAACTGAAAAGCAACTACAGGAAAGAAAAACAACCCGCAGCAGCTCAGAGGTACCTTCTTTAACCTACAAGACCCTGTTTGAAAACCATGTATATGCTGGCACTGATGTCTGACACAAATCACAAGGGCAGATTGGAAAAATTGACTTTGACTCCATGCTGACATGCTGTAGACTGCTGGAAGGTTGTTTGCATAAACAGAAGGCTTGAGGCAGTAGGGATATTCATCTCCTTTCTTGGTTTCTCTAAATTTTTTCTCCAGCATCTGGCCATTGAAATATAGCTCATGAAACAGAAGATGTTTATATTCCTAAATAATTTGGAGTACCAGAATTTAATGACAGAGTAGCAAGTAAATTGGCATACTCATTGCTTGCTACATTAGCTGCCACTACGTCCCAGTTCTAGTGGGGAGACGAATTTATTAAATCAGAGGTAAAATTTAGACTCCATATTGCTAAGGGTTAAGAGGAAAGTGCCAAGGTAAAATAAGATTGTAAATTAGTTGTTAGAAGGATTAAATTAATCATCCAAAAGTCAAAAATTCACAACTGATGTTTTATTGTGAAGCAGTCTGATTTATAGAAAAAAAACCCATCAAAAATATAGACTTCTTATCAAGTTCACAAAAAGCCCTTAATTTTTTGTGCTTCTTTATAGTACTACACTTCTACGTCCCTTTACACTTATTTTGGTGACAGTGGCTGTCTAAAATAAGATGATAAATCAAATGTTTGAGTTGTATCAGCAAAATTGTTCACTAAGTTGTAAAAGGTGATATGTTTTCTTAAGTGTGTTTTCCTTATGTTTTTTTAAATTTCAGCAATGTTTGCCTGGAAATCGTTGACGTTAAAAATCTCTTCTAATTTTAAAGTAAGAATTTCCACATGGAATTTCATCAGCCTAATTAAACTGGCATCACTTCCAGTTACATGGAAAAGTTGTCAAGTGTGCTTACTTTTCCATGTATGCGAGTCTTTAAGATCCAGGACTTGGAAAACTTTTCAGAGGAAATGGCTCTATCTGATAAAATAAATTCTGCAGATGTCTTTTTACCAAATAGCTGCCAACCTAGCTCCTTGTACTTGCAAAAATGCAGTCTGTAGCTATAATGGGGATTAAATTAATTAAGTTATGTGGGGTAAAATTAATCTCAATTATGTGTAATCATTTAAAAGTTAGGTGTCTAGTCTGGCTAGTTGTTTAAGTGCACTCTGCAGTCAATGAAATAAGATGGGCATTATTCCAGATGGTGATTCATCCTGCTATTCTGGGACACCTGTTTTAGGATGGGTTGAAACATCCTTTGGATGTGCATGTCTTCTCCAGCTACAAGACAGGACTTGTGTGGAGGGCTCAGATATACAACTGAGTTTGAAGTTACTACATATGAGTAGGAAAACTGCTACTTTAGTTTGAAATTTAGATAGCTCAGATATGCAGATGAATCCTCCTGTGCACTGTAAACCATATCTATTATACATAATGCACACAAAAATATTGCAATAGCTAATTCCATAAGTATGTCCCAATGAACAGAGACAGTTGTCTCAAAGTTTGTTGTTTTTCCCAGAAAACTGACTTAAGATGCACTGCATAGCCACATTTTTCCATATTTAAGGTATTTAGAACTTCAAAGCACTGTTTTCTTTTCATATTTTGTAGGATTACATTCTTAAAGAACAAGGACCCGCCAAAGTGTAACTTTGACTTTTCCATTTTTTAGCTACAACAGAGAAGAAAAATCACAGGAGAGATAAATTCACCTTTACATTTTCAGAAATCACATTTTTGATCTGACCTACACCATTCAATGTACTTGTAAATGATGTGGAAAAGACAACATATAGGGAACTAATAAAACTGTAAATTCTAGAATCTGATTTGGAAGGGTCAAACATGAAGCTGATTGTAAACATTTGCAGTTAAACAACAAAACAAAGCAACTAAAACTACAGTTGGTTAAATAACAAAATAGCAGATGAATACAGGCATGTACATGGGAGAAGGGAATATCCCCTCTTACAGAACTACAACGAGTGCTACAAATTAGCCCAAGACAGGGATTTGTAAACTTCTGAAAGCACTGGCTTAGTGTTTGGCTGTAGTCAAAGGAGAAACACAAACTTGACCATTTAAAGAAAGAGAAAACAGAAATCATTGTTATACACTTTTGCCAATGTCTCACACACTGTATTTCCAGTAATTTTCTTTAAAAAGGATATTGGAGCAATTGGAAAAGCAACAAAGGTGATCCAAAATATGCAGTGATTATGGTATGGGAAAAGGCTGGGACGTGTAGAAAAGAGGTGACTGGGACACATATTATTGCAAAATAAAATCCTGAAGGTATGAAGAATGTGACTGGAGAGCAGTGGTAAGAGAAACTGAGGTGTTCCCAGGTGGCAGGCTGAAAACAAAGGAAAGGAAAGCAAATGCACTGAGTTATGGAACTCACAGCAGCATGATATTGCAGGGTTCAAAAGTACAGAGGGGAAAAAGGCAAGAAAATGTCACAGAAGATCTTGTATAAACTTCTTAAATGAAGATCTAGATATAGCTTCTAGTTCAAAAATTTCTGAAGATGCTGACTCTCAAAATGTAATGCACTAAGAGTCAGTCCACAACTACTCTTTCTTAAATGCCATTTCTTTGGACTTCTGTATGGAGTATATTGGGCTAACTGGACCTTTGCTTGGTCTGTTGCAGTTATTCACAGCTCACACATCCTTACAAGTTGTATAAATACAAACCTGTCTGATTTAGCTGATTTATATGACTACAGACTGACTTGCTGAAACAACTTGCTTTAGATCATATTGATAAGAATTACACAGCACTTTGAACATACTGACTTTCAAAACAAAAGGTCTGTGGTGATATTTTTTCCCTGGTGGCATTCACCCATACAAGGAGGATCCCAGAGAAGATCCAAAGCAAAGGAAGTGCCTCTTTTACAGGAATGTAAAAGATGTACGGAATATGTATGGAATACATACATATTCCACTAAAAAAAAAAATCAGCTCATCTTGCACCAATTTTTTCTCACACTGAAGAAGTAATTAACCTATTTTTTAAGTTTTTAGTTTAAATGTCATGCTCTATATCACATTTGTAACTTTTAGAAGCTTCATCTGGCATTCTTGGGCAAGATCTGTAGACACCGCATGGGGGAAAATAACTTTCAGCACTTATATTTGTTATCTCCTGTCAGAAGGGATTATTCTAAATCCATACGGCACAAACACAAGTACACAGTCTCAGTGGCCCAAAAGCTGATATATATTTTTACTTGAGCCATTATATTATCCTAAAGAGTAGCTATAGACTATTGCTACTACTTGTATTATGAATTCTTGAGTAGAGAGTATTTAAGTTCTGGATCTGATATGGGACATATGTCCAGAACAACTTATCACATTTTAATACAAATGACCTCATATTTCTTACTGCTACTGCTATTTGTCAAGGGTAGTCCTAACACTAACACCTATTCAGACCTAGTAGTGAGTCAGTCCATCCTTAAGGTAGAAAATACATTTGAATTTCAGTATTATCAAAACCAAATAAAATTTTTATGGAAAGGTGAATTTTTATGAAAGGTCGTGATCTCTTGGGCAAGCTTGCATCCAAATATGCAGTAAGGATTTTTGTCAGATTTATACTCAGTTTGAAAATTTCAGTATATTCAGCAAGAGTATTATACAAAAATAGTGCTCTTCTAATGGGTTCAAAATCTTCAGGGCAATGTTGCATTATGTCTAGAGAGCTATATTTTACAAGGCCTGAATCATACCAAAGAAGTCAAACAGAATTATATATTGGTATTTCACTTAAATGTTAAGAAATCCTTTAGGCTAACTATATAAACACAGGACTCTGTTCATATTTTCCTCTGTATGCACCATTCAAATATAAACATCTCCCTCCAAATATAAGGGCTGTATATGACACATATATTCTGAGTTTATGTTTTCAAGTTATTGACTTCTGAAACAGTCCCACATTAGCATACTGTATATCTATGCATGTAATATCAGAATTACACACACACATATATTTGTAAAGGCATATGTGTGCATAAAAATGTCTATATCTAGCCAGAGACAGTGATTCCAGGAATATACATGTCTTCTTAAAGGTTTTAAAGAAAGAAAGAAAAAAGGAGTAAAGATATCTGTAATGAGTTTATCTTACAAAGATTTATAAATTCTTCTAGTTTACAAGAACCTGGGAATAAAAATTAGGGATAAAAATAAGGATTCAGGCCCACACAGTAGAAATAGTTGGATAAAAACTAAAAGATGAGATTTATACTATGGAATCTAGAATGAGACAGAGAAAAAAATTCCTCCAGCATTAATTCTCAGAGGCAGATTTTCCGAAGGGGAAAAAAGACACATGATGAGAAAGTTTCCTCTCCTGATCAGGTGCGGTATGGTGTGGTCATAGCAAAGAAAATGTGCAGCCTCTCCACCCAGGCTGAAGCCAGGTCTGCGCAGAGTTCTCCACAGCTCACCCACCCCAAGCCTCTGATGCTCCCAAGTGTCTGCAGCTCTCTGGCTTGGTTTTTGTAAACGCTGAAGAATTGCAGCCCTATCTTTTACCACATCTGGTCGATAAGGAGCCCTCCCTCCTCTGTGGCTGAGGCTGGAGCTTGGGTCAGTCTCACACTTGCACATGGCACTTTTATTTCCATCAGCAGTCAGTTTATCCTACTAAGTGCTTCACTTAGGTTAATTATGCAAACAAGGATATAATCCTTTTGTATCACATATATCTCCTCCAATAATGAATGATTTCTGTTTAAGGGGGTCAAAATCCCACAAGAATCCTTGTGAATGTATTGTTCTATATACCCTACAGTAGTGCACGTGCACATATATATATATATATATATATATATATATACACACACACACACATATATATATGTATTCTTTCTATATATAGACATGCACATGTGTGACTGCATAAAATAAGTGTGTTTACATTGAATTCCAGGAGTCTGGTGTGATTGCAATGTATATGTATAATATATAATTTGTCAAAATCTCATAATATGTTCATCTTAAAATGAAATTTCCTTCCTATCCTAAAAGATGACTGTTTTATTATGGTCAATGTTATTTATTATGAGCTACTCCAGTTCAAGATGTGCTTGTTCAAGAAAAGGTTGGAAAGACAGTAAATATTAATTTTCAGTTGATCAAAATGGAGTGGAACACCCCTTATTCAAACTTTTCCAAAAACTCAAACTGCAATGAAATTTCAGTCTAGAAAATAAAATTAATTAAAAATATAAAAAATATATTGATGGCTGGAATAAATGTAACCATAGTACTCTAACTGTAATACTTTAACTATAACTATATCCTGCTTTAACTATACTTATTTACACAGGCTATTTGTAAAACATCAAAGCATTTTCTAGAGATACAAACTAAAGGTACTATTGAAATGCATCCAAGTCTGTGGTGGAACACAGCACCTGCTGTTAAGGGTGTTACATGGAGAAGTGTTTGTGGAGGATGTGTACATATGTATCTATGTATATACACATACATATGCAGAAATTTATTTTGCTCTTAATATTGCATTCACATTTTCTATATGTATGCAGTGTAATTGGAATTGAAAGCCCCAATTACACTGAAGTGAAAGGCTGCTTATTAATTGACAATAGGCCTCAGCTAAGTAGCAACAAAAGAAGTGCTTTGTTTGGCAACCTTTGTTTAAAAGGTCCTTTGAAAATTCTGTAAGAATACTATGAATAGAGATTGAACAAACCTTTAATCCTCTTCAGGTCACATATGTGCTAAAGTGAATAATACTGTGAGGTTTTTTTCACCTTTTGAGTTCTTTTAAGCCAGTAACCTAATTTGAAATAAGATAAAGAAAAAGCCTAAGAAAGCTTGAAAAACTCTAGCTTGTATATTTCTGGCTTATTTATTCTGCTGCAGTAAGCCAAAAGATGCATTTCTTGTTGGAGAGATGTATAAACACTCAATATTTATAATTCCATTCATAATTTGTTCAGTCCCTGACAGTTATTTCCCTTTTATTCACTTCAAATGCACTGAGAACCTTAGAACATTTTTTTTTTTCATTTAATGCTCCTGTTCTTTTGTGAGTATCAGTGTGAAAATCTTTCCTTCGTGCTACAGTCCCTTTTTTCTATTCAACACTAGACTGCACACGATAATTAAACCTTGGGGGCTTGGAGATTTTGGACTAAAGCTTAAAGAAATGCAGTAGTGAGGCCTCTTCTCTCTCAATCTTCTACCACTTGCTGTGGGGATTTTCTTTAGTTACACATGGCTTCACAGGTAAACAACCTTGAAAAAAAAAATCAGAGGCAGGAATTGAATTAACACCTTAGCATTGCTTATAATGAACCAGTTTGCTTAATTAGATGATGGAAAAAATTATGTTCTAAAACATGACAGGGCACAGACTGAAGTCTCTATTCAGGCAGATGCCCATGGAGCTACACCACGGTGTTTGCAAGGTGAACAGCATCCCAGGCAAGACTAAAATGGAATGTGAAAATGCTGAGTTTCAGCCCAGATCAAGGTGGTTTTCTTTAAAATCAAATATAAGGAAAATTATAGGGTTTTTCTTATGCTTTTGTTTATAAATTAAGCTCTTCAAGTGTCTCCATGACTTTGAAAGTAAGCTTTGTGAGCACATTGCTGAAGATACTGGTCTGTAAACTCTGAGCATTACAGTTGCCTCTGAACTAGGTGAAAAAGGCCACAAATTAATTGAATGAACAAAGGACAGAGGCACTGAAGCCAAAACCTCAGCCAAGGCTTAGTCCATGGTGAGAACTCCCCAGGCACCTGCAGCCAGACTCTCAGGGCAGGGGGGAGCCAGCTGCACCCCGCGATGCTCCCAGCATGTGAGTCTGGTCAGGTCCTGTTGGAAGGACTGGAGGAAAGTGGAATAGGCAAGGCTTTTGAGACTGGAGTAGCTGGAAATGGCAGGAAACAAGGGAAGGGGCAAGATGCAACAGTGTTTGAAACTAGTTTCCATTATTTGGTTGCCTAAGGCTCAGACTATTTCTAAATGAAAGTAAGTATGCATAAATGCCTTGCACTGTTCCTGGGATCCTACCGGAGCCTTCCCGCTAGCCCCATCTGTAAGAAGGCATTTCAGACCAGGGAGAAAGTGCAAGGTCCAAAGAAAAATCCTATCTAACACAACTGCTTGCAAGTCTCCTTGCGTTTTCTTTTCTTGTACTGTGTATGAAGACATACCATAATATGAAAGGCTTTTAAGCATGCATGAGGCTGCATAGTGAACTACTGCTAACATCAATCATAAATTGTTTACTTTTTCAGCATTAAAATCAGTATAACAGTTAAACACCAGCTGCCTCCAAAGACAAACACATTGTTTAAATCAGAACAAATTATTTACAAATAGGTTTCAATATTCAGGGTCTGAATTCTGCAGCATGTGTGCAAAATGTTTTGTGTGGATCTATCAGCTGCAACATGCGCTTGATCACTTATGCTGAGCAATCTGGGAAGTCAGTAATTGGCATTTCTCTGAGTTACCGCTCCGATCATCTATAATGATTTCTGGAGTTCCATAAGAAAACCCTGCATATTTTTAGCTTCACAGTAAAAGCAGTTTTTGCATATATTAATTCAATTTCTTTTTCTGTTTCAGTACCCAATGCTTTACGGGGGGGGGGGGGGGGGG